>PVKE010017166.1:0-31098 GCA_004027555.1 Craseonycteris thonglongyai
AGAGAGAAGGGGGAGGGCCCAGAACAGTCTCCATAGTTGCATGTCATCAGTTTTTGACATGGTCTTATTTCACACAGGTGGGCAGGGGCTGTGCAGGGCAGGAACTGGGCCGGGGGCTGAACTGGGGGCCTCCCACATGGGAATCACACCCAGTTCAGCATATGGGTCCACATGGGCCGGGGCCGAGACTCCATCCTCAGACCCCAGGGCTGCAAAATGAGCACTCACCACATTGAGCCATCCCGGCTTCCCTAATCTTTTCATTTTTGATGACATCGTTCAATCTCTTGAAGCTGGCGTTGATGGACTCATAATACTTCACACCACTTCTGAGGAAATAATTAATGATGGACAACTGCTTTCTAAAACAATGAAATGGATTGTTTCTTTAGGCCCGTGCTGGTTCATTCATAAAGGGAAGAAAAGAGTCCTTGCTTGGCCTTCTTCCTAGCTTTTTAAGGATTATGTGGCCAACAGTTTCCTTATGTGTAACAGTGAATAACACCCATCAATGTGCTTTGTTTCACTCTAAAATTTCAGCTGTTGGGGCATAGGACAGTAATCAGTTTTCCGTGCTTTCTGGGACCCTGTTGTCCCTCACTTCCTCTCTAGGGTGACACCCCACCCCTACCTCCCCCATGTTGAAGCTGCCCTGGGCTCCTCTTTTCTTCAAGGGTCTGATGAATGTGCTTCATGTTGTGACATTTGTATCTTATTCGTCTTCCCGGAGGATTGTATGCTTTAGAAAAAGAAGCTGGAAAGTACCATGGATGAGAATTCATTTTGGGACTCAGAAAATTGAGGAATAGGGAACTCGAAGAAAGGGAAGTGGTGGAAGGGATGTTTGGGGGCACAGGCCAGTTACTGGGTTGCTCTCACCAGAAAAGCCGGGTACAGAGCAGGGGGGCGGGGCAGTATCCTCCCATACATATTGAAAATTTCCACATTCTGTTACAGTTTTATTGTCTGTCTTTGGACATGAGAGATCATGGGTAAAAATACTCCAAAACAATGGAAACCACACACAAAAATTAAAAAGAGGCATAGTTGGGCTTTGAAAATTTTTTGGTACTCATTTGGTTATAAGCTTTAATTTTTTAAAATAACGACGTTGTTTTTAAAGTATCTCTTAATACCACTGCATTAGGAACTCAAGATGTGAGCCATAGTTCCTTTAACTACACCAAAAGTGAACTTATTAATATGCATTAAAGTTAACGGGGCTTGCTATTACAATAGAATGAAGTAAAGCCTTCTGGAAAGTATTAACACTTCATTGAAGGCCTCTGTTTAATTCCAGGGACATATTACTTATTTTAGGAGTTGTGGTTGGAATGCTCAGACATTGAGGTGTGGACCTCCAGTGAGTTCATCCTGTAATCTGACTTAGGAGTTTCCAGACCTGAGTATACATAAAAGTTGCTGTGAAGAGCTGCATAAATAAAATCATGTTTGCAGTGTCTTATGGGAAACTTAAGGGATTTTCAAAGTTCATTTGGATTATATACGACTTTTGCTTAATTTTGAACTTAACCTCCCACACAAAAACTGATTCTATTTTTTCTTCCCGGCCTCTCTCTTTTTCTCCCCTGCCTTCCTCCCTACCTGCCTCCATATATTTCTTCCTTTCTTCCTTTCCTTTCCTCCTTCCCTCTCTTATTTTTGGTAGTTTTTGTTTGTTTGTTTGTTTGTGTTTTTTTTGTTTTTTTGTTTTGCTTTCTTTTGTGGATTACAATAGTGGTGTCTACTTATATTCACAGATTTTTAAAAATAAAATTAAAATAGTGGTGTCTATTTATTTTTGTGTGTGTAAAATTAAAATAGTGGTATCTACTTCTATTCATATCAGAAAATTAGTAGTAAGCTGAATATTCAGATCTCTTAGAAAAAATAAGTATTTAGTAAAGGTGTACCTGAATTCCCCATCCTGTGCTTCTACTCTTTCTTTCTTCTGTTTCCCAGTTTCAGCTGGAAACTTATACCAACCAAAAGACAGCCGGGTTATCTGTGCAGCAAAGCATATTAACAACTATAGATTAAGAAGGAACATTTTGGCTTAAAAACCAGCTTTTAATAGACAGTACAATGAGGGAATGCCAGGATAGCTCAGTGGCTGAGCACTTGTCTCACAATTACAAGGTCAGGGGTTTGATTCCCAGCCTCGGCCTCTGTAACCCCATAGGCTGAACTGCAGCACAATTGGTAACCACCAGGATGGTTCTCGCCTCCCATGTGGAGGCTCTGGTTCAGTTCCTACCCTATGTGGCCGCATATCCACCTGTGTGGAATGAAACCATGTCACAACTAATGATGTACAACTGTGGAGACTGCTCTGGACCCTCCCCCCTTCTTTCTCTCTCTCTCTCTCACCTTCTCTCAAAAACAAAAATATATATAAGGTACAATGAAACTGATAATGATTGGTAGAGTATATAGCATTGTTAGTAAGCATTTGAAAATAAGATTTACCTAAATAACTGAAGATATTCAGTAATTGGTTGAAACTTATGTGATATAAACATGTACATTTTCTCAAACCAAAAGAAATTAAACTGGATACCCAGGAAGTTGGCTTATGAAGAAATAAAAGTATCAGTGAAAATCCTCAAAGTCATGTAAGCATGGCGCTGTACATATTTCATTTGTATCTCTGTATTCATAGAAGAATAATTTTTTTTCTTCTTTTTTATTGTTAAATTTATTGGGGTGACATTGATTGACATCAATTACATTATTTCCAGGTGCACAATTCTACATTACATTGTGTATGCATTACATTATATGCTCACCATAGAAGAGTAATTTAACCTGCATTTCTGGCCATGTCACATCAACTGCTCCACTTTTTCTACCATTTCTGACTGCCATTGTTAAGATTAAGTGACAAATGAAAGATACATCCAAAGTTACTGCCAGAATTTAGAAACCCACAAACAACATTTTGGACTGAGGAACAGGTCTTTTAAGGCCAATCGCCATGGATAAAAATTGGAAGAAAATAATATATCATTTAAGTTCATCAGGCACCAAACACTTTCAGACAACCATTTATTTATTTATTTTTTTATTTTTTATTTTTTTATCAGACGATTTAAAGTGCACTGTAAATACAGAACATGGGGTGTTTTGATGGATGAAAACAGAATTACTTAAGACCAGTTACAGAAAATTTTAAGTAGTTATATCAGAATGTCATCAATTGTCTTTGCTTACATTCACAATTAGTCATCTCATGAAAAAAAACAAATGTCGAGGAACACACAGTGGTTTCAAAAACTATTAGCTACTTTGAAAGAACAAATGTTCATATCGAATTTACCTGAAGAGTAACCCTCACCAAACTACTGCACAAACATGTTCACCTACATGGTGTAAATGAAGCAGGATACAAATAATATGGGCAAAATCAGCAGGGTTTGGGAAAAGATCCTGGTCCACGGGTTCTGGCCCTTTGTACAAAAAGCTGCTCAAAACCACTTCCGACCTCATGATGAGAGTATGGAGAGAAAACCAGCCAAGGGCAGAAAAATCATCTCGTCTATTACAAATTCTAGCATGTTTGACTTTAAAAAATAACATGGCTAAGCTTTGTGTGCCTCCCTGGGCCCTTATCTAAGAGGGATTTGCAAAGAGCACTCACTCTGGGGAGGGAACTATAAAAATAGAAGGTTCCCTTTCCCCAGGGCTCACAGAATTAGTGCCTGTGTGCCCACTTGGAGCCCCGGACCTGCTGGTTGCTCGGCATTTCCCAGTACTCACTCATCTGCAGTCCCCTCCACTCACACTGTATTATTTGTTTACATGCTTGTTTCCCAGACTGAGGTGGAAAAGCTTTAAGGACAAGGACAAATGCATGTTCCTTTTCACATGGACCGCGGTGCTTTGTGGATGGTGGCCACTCAGATAGTATTCGTTGATCTTTAAAAAAGAAAAGAAAGAAAATGTTCGCTAGTAAGTGAACATCAAAGAGCGAAATGAGATGAACAGCTCAGGCTGAAATGTTACCAGACATCGTAGAGGGTACAGTGAAGAGGAGAAAGGTTCATGCAGGTCCAGATCTCATGACTGAGTAGAAGAAAACCAAGTCACGGTGTGGGTGTCAGGCTTTTCTTTGTCAGCTGAGCAGTTCCAGAGGCCGGCGAATTTTGTAGTTAAATCTGTTTCCCACCCAAAAGAATCAGACTGAAATTCCTTGGTTACCGCGAGCAGTCCACAACAGAAAATGTAATTGCGCAGTTGGGAATCAGCTCAGAGATTATAGTTTGCCGGTTATATTTAAGAATATAAAACCAGCTTTGTATTCTTTTTATAGGGGAAAAAAAGAATCCATTCTGCCACTGTACGGCTTTCCTCTTTTATAGCTCCAGCACACGCGTTTCCATCGTCTGTTTATTATCCCACCACTAGATGGAGATTGCAAGGCCCATATTTTATTCATAGGTATCCTCCAGGCCTCGTACAAAGTAGGCACTCAGCAAATCGTGAATGAACAAATAAGATGTTTCCATTTCTCTAACAGCTAAAAGGATGGAGAAAACCAGTGCTAAGACCAAAGAGAGTTGCTTTCATATGCTGACAGTTGTAGGTCTGAAAATCAGGAGCTCCTTTATACATTATATATATATGATACATTATATAATATATATATATGAGTGCTCTCTATACCTGAGTAACTTTCAAAGTGAAAAAGTTGTACTCCTGGGATATTAAAACTGGCAGGGATGTAAATCCTTTTGCTCAATCCATCTGAAAGCTTGCCCCTGCTCTTCTCAACTAACCATAAGAAAGGCTGAGTCGAGGTTAGTCAGCAATCCTTTAAAAATCTTAGCGTGGATGTAGTTTCAGCAGATTGCACACTCACCTGCCTTGCTGCTTTTATGGCTATGGTGGTATCATGATTGGCTTGATGAGGTTGGTGGCTGTAGACAGGGACTCTATACTGTTCCCTGTCTTGAGGTTTCCACATTACAATGGCAACACCTCTGAATTTGCTATGTTAGCGTATAGGAGATAATACATAAGGATGTCCGAGTTTCTTTTCTCCCAGCCCCCACCGCATTACCCAGTTCTAAATAGCATGTAAGGTTCATCTCTACTGCGCCCCCTGAAAACTCTCCCTGTCCACCCTGCCCCCCACCATGTGTGCTGCTACTTGTCATGAACGCTTGAATTTCACGTCTTCACAACAAGTAAAAAATGGGTTACCTTCCCAAAAGGTGCAAGAGAAAACGTGTGTTGGTGGCTGGCAGAGAGTGTCATAAGGCCAGGAGCATTACATAACAACCCCTTCCCCCATTTCATTGTAAGATAGCTGAAAGAAGGATGTGGAGTAGAATCCATAATCAGTATGGTGGCCCTTGGCCCTTCGATCTTCAGAATTAGGTGACATTTTCAGACTTTTATGAGAAGATTATGTACCTGGAGAAATGCCTCTGAGAGAAAATGTCAGATTCTAAAGTCTTGGTATTAATTAATATGGAAGTAGTTGGAGGATTAATCTGTAGAGGTTTTAGTTAAGTTCACCTGTTAAAAAGCCATTGATTACTTCTCGTTCCCAAGGACACGTATGCTAATGTTCCCGGAAGAACACCTGTCCCGTCACCACGCTGTCACTCAGCCAGCCACCTCCATCAAGACTTCAGAGGGCTCCGTTTGGCTGTAGCTTTTGATGAGATGAACTGTGGTCCTGTGAATTTAACGTTCAGTCTTGGATGCTGTAATTGTGTGTAAGATTTCATAAGAACAGGAGCTCTGTGTGCATTTACTGTTTTGCTATTTTGAAATTGAAATGGAAAGTCGGAGCCAGATTAAGCACTGTGTAAAGCAGGACCCTTTAATATCTTCAAGTCATTTTCTCATGTAGAACTTGGCTGAGGAAAGGATCTGCTTCTCCAGTAGATGATTTCTTTCTAGGACAGTGCCTGTGTGCCTGTGTCTGATGGCTAAACATCTGTGATCAGAGTCAGCCTTTCAGTTGGCCATCTGCATATTTGGTCTACACTGTGTTAACCTGAAGGGAAGCATTTTTATTAATGAGATGTGTGTAAGAAGGTTGCAGGGAGCTTTAGACAGTTCTTGCTAACGGTCAAATAGCGAGCGTTGGCCTATTATAGCCGTATGGCTGCAGAGTGGATTGTGAGCTCAGTGGCAGGGCTGGGCTGTGGGTCGTTGTGCAAAGGCCGTGTTTCCATTGCCTGTGACTGAGAATAAACGTAGCAGGGCCATTAAAAACAAAACAAAACAAACCTGTGGTTGAGTTTTGACTTCGAGCTGTTTTAAAATGCCACACAGACTGAGCACATGGGAAATTCGTGTGATAGAGACCAGGTGTAACATACAAGGATATATATATATGATACACACGTGCACACATGCACACACACATGTGTTGGAGGCTTCTCCCTCTATGGGAGGAACAGATGGAGAAGACCACAGACCACTAGATATACTGACAGATGCCTTAGATCGCTGGAGTTCAGCGCTGGGTCCAGGGTACGTGACAATGTCTGGAGACATTATTAGTGGTCAGAACTGGGGGAGAGAGTGGGAGCTACTGGCATCTAGTGCGTTGAGACCAGGGGTACACTGGGGGTCCCCATAATGTATAGAGCAGTGCTCACAGCAAAAGAAGTATCGAGTCCAGAATGTCAGTAGTGCTGGAGCTGAGGAAACTTCAACTCTCTCTTCTCGTAGTTTCCAAAATGATAAGCCAGTTTGTCTTGGGGGAAGGTTTGAGAAGGTAAGCTGCAGGTCTGAGTGGGGAGAACAGGAAGCAGGGAAAGAAAGAGAGAGGGGGGGGGTGTCCTTGCTGTTGAAAATGAACTACTTGAGCCATGTTCCATT
The DNA here is from genome assembly GCA_004027555.1 of Craseonycteris thonglongyai. Lineage (NCBI taxonomy): Eukaryota > Metazoa > Chordata > Mammalia > Chiroptera > Craseonycteridae > Craseonycteris > Craseonycteris thonglongyai. The sequence continues at coordinate 6,844 of PVKE010017166.1, forward strand.
TGTATCCGAACCAATAGCTGGGAGCTTGGACAGACTGAAAAGTACGTGGGCCCTGGGCCATGGGCCTTGTGTTAAAGGCGACCTGAGTGTTTCTTTTCTTCATAGAACCTGTATTATAATAGTTTTCTTTTGGAGCTGTAGCAGATGACCACAAACCGGGTGGCGGGGCACAAGGAAACTTATTATCGTACAGTTCTGTAGGTCGGAAATCCAACACAGGTCTCCTCAGGCTGCTGTCAAGTGCCAGTGGGGTTGCATTTTTTAATGGGGACTCCTTCAATCCCTGCCTTTCCCAGTTCCTCCAGACCCCCTTCCTCCGTCTTCAGAACCAGCAATGTCACGTCTCCTTGTATCTGCCTCCCACGGTCACATCTCCCTTGGATTCTCCCTGTGCCTTCTTTCTCTCCCGCTCTTAACAACCCTTGGTGACATGGGCTTGCCTGCACAACCTCCCCTCTGAAGATTCTTAACGGAATCACCTCTGTGAAGTCCTTTTTTCCATGGACAGTAACGTTCACAGGTTATGGAGATTAGGATGGGACGTCTTTGGGGCTCGGGGACCAGGGGTGTGACATTATTCTGCCTAACACAGAACCCAAAGTATTTACCACCCCGCATTTCACTGGCTTGCGTTAGGTAGTATAGGAAAAGAAAGATTAAATAAATGGTTTGAGGGGATGCCGGGATAGCTCAACAGCTTGAGCACTTGCCTTGCAGACCTCACCTCGGCCCGTGCAATCCACATGCTGACCTGTGGGCAACTGGTAACCACCGGGATGCGGTGAAGGTTCTCGCCTCATATGAGGGACGCCCCCAGTTCGGTTCTGCCCCGCGCAGCCCCACATCCACCTGTGTGCAATGAACCTATGTCAAAAAACTAATGATGTCCAACTGTGGAGACTGCTCTGGGCCATCCCCCACTTCCCCTTCTCTCTCTCTCTCTCTCTCTCTCTTAACCTTCTCTCAAACAATAAAATAAATCTTTTTTTAAAAAGGATTTGAAATGATCCCCTTTTTGGTGTTACAATGTCAGTGTTTCAGAACTAATTTTCCTTTTAGTTAACGTAATGTGACACCCAAAATCTTTGGAGAACGTTGAGAAATAATTGTTAAAATTGGCAAAGACACATTTCAATAAAAGAGAAAACAAGAAGGCAACACGTCGGGGAGGAAACTCCAGTCAAGGGGTTTGAAAACTTGGATGTGTAATGAGTACTCACGTAGGGGTAAGGAGGAAGCTCATAGAAAGGTCTGGGGATGCATTTAACATAAAAGATTCTTGGATCCCACTTTGAGAAACAAAACAGGAATAACTATTTTAGAAGAAATTTATATTTTAATAATTTAGTGTAAAACGAACCATTGCCTGACACTGATGTTAGAGGACAGAATAAATAAGTATATTAAGTTCTTGACATTCTTGTCCTTTTAGTTACATTTGGGGGGATGTGGTTTGTTTTTGGCATATGCTAATCTTTGTTACATGAAAGTCATATTCCTATTAAAAATGTGTAATGATTTTGACCCTTGGTGGTTCTTGTTAAGACTGTCTTCTTCTCTGCATGATTAATTGTGTTGATATAAGTGTCATGTTGGCTTACTGATGTTCAGCAAGAACTCACAACTCTTGGAAATGTCAGTAACACTGGGTCCTTTTAGTATCAGCTGTGACCAGGCTATCATTACAGGTTTGTTTGGAAGCTTAGAGATAACACTGATGAATTTCTTCACACATAGTAGTTGCTCAATAAACTGAACTATGTAAACAGATTGATTTGTTTGAGCTTTTTTCTGGGACTTTCATTTTAAGGCGAGAAACTTGAGAGTTCAAAATTGCCATCCATACAATTCTGACAGCCCACCTTCTCTACAGAATCTTCCTTGATAGACACTTGCCTGCATAATACAGTTTCACCTTCTGATGTTCCATAGCTCTTCTTCTCTTAATTGCAAAGAAGTTGGGTCATTTCTGTATGTGCAGTCTTCACAGATCGAGGGCGTGATCCACATCAAAGACTTCTACTTCAGACAGGCGGCTGGCAGAATTCCTTTCCAAAGCGTATCTTCAAACAAGTGTGTCAGTGAATTGACTGACATTTAGGCAATGAGGTCATCCGCTTGCAGTTTTTTAGATACAGTTTCTCACGGGTTTAGAAATTTTTAATTTTGCAAGGGTTTTTATAAAACCAAATGTAAGAAGAGTTATTTACTAAGCTTTTTATGTTAATGATGCCATGATAGCAGCAATGATCTAGAGTCAGTCTGCCTGAACGAGGATGGTTTGTAACCGAGAAGACATGCTCCACATGGAGATTCCAAATGAAATATAAAATTGAGTTGTCGGTATGCGGTTGTGGTGAGCAGAAGCAGTTATTATACATTACTTGGTAGAATTCATTTTCATATCTTGTCAGTTTACAGTGAGCCAGAGATTAAAAATAACATTCGTTTCTGTTTTAGTAACTGCTTTAAAAAAATATCCCAAATCATTTCATTTTCTCTACTTTGACTTCTAGTAGTGTTTTTCATCTGTGGCCTTTCAAGCAGTAATGAAATGCATCAATGCCACTTGGCAATGCAGAACACAACATGCTTCTAGGATTATTGTTAATGATGAAGTCATATTGAGTTTTTTGGGTTGTTTTTTTTTTAACTGACCCAAAATACAGATGAGTCAAGTACACCCAGAAAGAAATCTGTGAATGAAATGTTGGTTCTTGGTCCTTTGTGGATTCTCCACTTCTATTTTCCTGAGCTCTCTTATTTCTTGCTCATTCACAACAAAAAAAAGGGAAGGGTAGTGGGATCTCAAAGTGAGATTTACTGATATTTTTTGCATTCTCCCTTTCTCTTCAGGGATAGTTTGAAGAGTATACTATAGTCATCCATGGTATTTAGTTTGGAGAATATACCGTATTTTTCCATGTATAAGACGTCCCCATGTATAAGACAACCCCTACTTTTCTAAACCAACATTAAGAAATCAATACACAGGTTACTTCTGTGTATAAGACTACCTCCAATTTTTGATCTAACAATTTTAGACAGAATTATTGTCTTATACATGGAAAAATACAGTGGTCATCAGATCTGTGTTTTGTTTTTTTTTAAGATTTATTTTTATTGTTTTTGACAGAGAGAGAGAGATACAGAGACAGAGACAGAGAAAAGGGGGAGGGCCCAGAGCAGTCTTCATAGTTGCACATCATTGGTTCTTCCACATAGTTTTATTCCACAGGTGGGTGGGGCTGCACAGGGCAGGAACTGGGCCAGGGTCTTACCCCCAGTGAGAACTGAACTGGGGGAACTCCCCAGTTCAGCATATGGGTCCACATGGGCTGGGGCCGGGATTCGATCCTCGGTCCCCGGGGCTGCAAAGTGAGCGCTTAACCCACTGAGCCGTCCCGGCTTCCCCAGATCTGTGTTTTCTAAAGGTAGCTTTGGTAGCAATCTAGAGAACTGATTGGAGGACCATGAACGCAGTGGGAAATGTAGGCGGGAGGGTTGGTGAGAGCAGACACAGTAATTCTGGGGGCTGAAAAGGGAAGGAGTCAAGTATTATAAACAGGAAAGAGAATTGATAAGATTTGGAACCAGCTCAGTTGTGGAATAAAGGGGAAGGCAGAGGTATTGGGCAATGTCAGGGTATCCGAAACAAGCTTAGTGAACCCATAAAAGCAGTGGGACCCCAGAGTCTCTTATCCAACACTACTTCATTGCTCTCCTTTAGCTTACCCTTTCTGGTTTGGGGGTGGGGGTCTTAGCTTTTGGCACCTTCAGCTTCACTTGTGTGGTCTGAGGTGTCAGATTCTCAGAAGTGCAAACAGGTGTGTGTGGTCAGGCAAAAGGGAAGTTTTGGTCCTGGGTGTCATACGATAGGAAGATTTTTCAATGTTGCCAACCTAAGATTGCTCATTTCAGATTTGAAGAGCAATGGGAGAAGTTTGATGTTCCCCAAGAATACCAGCCCTTCCCTGAACCCTGTCAGTGATTCTGTGGTGCGGCATGCTGAAGGGTCTACCAAGCTAGAAAAAGAGAACAGTGCTTCACAAACTATAATTACTTAAACGTTGCCAGAAGTAAATATTTTAAATATACTAAAACGGCAACATCAGGAAATATGACTAAGAAGTTAGCGTGCGACACACCCTTTTCCCCACCTTTGTGGTTGTTGAAAATTTCCACCAAGAATGATATATGCAAAGCAGGTTAAGATTGGATTGTTAGGTTTCAGAGGAAGGCCAACATTTGCATGGTTCTGTAAATCCAGTGATGGAGCTTGCGAGTGGGAATTCAACATTTAAGTTAGAAAGTCTGTCACAGTAATTAGACAAGAGCCATTACAGTGGCTTTCCATTCTTTGCTTGTGTACATATTTGGTGTGGTTATAAACTAAAACAAGTAACAGGTCATATTCTAACCATGTCTCTTGCCAATATACAACCTCCAGTGTATCTAGTTTGTCTGACAGAAGTGGGGAGGTCTTGGAAGAGAATGAGTTTGACATAATAGAGGACTGTTGTTACCACTTGATAATAGATTGTACCATTTTAAACCAAGTGTGTAGCACAGTTTTTCAAAGAGTAATTATGATGCTAAGAAAAGGAACTGGATTCACCCATATCCTATAGTCTGTGGTCCACAGACTTATTAATATTTATGAAAAAGTTTCATGCCAGTTAGTGGCTTTCCTGTTAAAAACATAGGCATATAAAAAACTTCCATGGGACATGGAACCGCAGGTAATAAATGTCATTAAAAATATTAGCATTTAGAAAGGGCAAGACATACAAGTAATCGATGGATTTCTGGGGGGAGGGGGTCAAGAATTGGCATACTATCCTACTTTCTTTGAAAATCAGTTTACATTAGGACTGGACTAACTCTACTCTGAGAATCTCACAAATACATGGGCATGGAACATCTCAGTGAGCGTTGCTGATTGCAGTATAGACTACAGTTCTCTTTAAAAACATCTAGTTGAATGAGACTGGTCATTTTGTTTAATCTTGGGACTGAAGGGAAAGACGTTGAAAAAGAAAACTGACATAAAAATACAGGCCTGTGCTCTTTAGTCTCCCCACCACTTAGAGAAAAATAGGAGCAAGTGTGATAGTTTGTATACGGCACTGTGGGAGTTGCTGTGAGAGATTCCCCCTGAAGGTCTTGACACCACCCACCATATACTAATAGTTGTGAAAGATGAAACTCACACGAATGAAGCAGCATTTCCCACAGCTGGGGAGGGTACACATAAGCCCACGTTGATAGGAGTCCCTCCGTAAGGTGACCAGATGTCCCACTTTTGGCGGGACAGTCTCGATTTTTAACAATTTGTCCTGCGTCCCGTGGCGTTTTTAAAAAGTCTCAATTTTTGGAAAGAATGCACGACAAGCTAGGGAACGGCGGGAAATAGACCAAATTATTAATCAAGAACCGCCCGCCCCCGGTCAATGGTGTCCTGCTTTACCAATGTTAAAATCTGGTCACCTTGTCCTAGAGGCTCCTTGAGCACAAGGAGAGCCGGGGTAGTTCTGGAAGGACCCATGTCTTGAGCTGGATGTTGGAAAATGATGAGGAAGAATCTGCAAAGGTACTCAATATATCTCGAATGATTCTGGGTTAGCAGAAGGACAGCCATCAAAGTGAGAGAAATAATGGGCAGGGGAACAGAGATGTGCAGTGTGGGGGCTCAGGATTGAGAGAGCACTTTGAGAGGATACTACTACTTCCTTGCCATACTGTGGTGCTTTAGAGATGACGGGCATTCTCATTGCCCCTGTTCCATAAATGTGCGTTCTGAAGGAAAAACAAATGGAATATGGACAGAGGGTGCCTTGGGTTTTGTTTACAAAACACCATTACCAGTGAGTGCTCCTGCCTTGTGACCCTTTAAGCACCTAAATGTTGGACGTCACAACACGTGGCCTATGTGGCTTTGGAGTGACTTCTTTTGCATGAGATAACCCATCAGCTTTAGGGAGGGAAAATAACCTTTCTGCATGTACATTTATTAAGGTGGGCTCTGAACTAATTCATCTAGCCACTCCTCACTTTGAAACAAGAGAGTGAAGGAGATAGTTTATGATTTTAAAAAAAGATTTATTTTATTGTTTTTGACAGAGAGAGACAGAGACAGAGAGAAGGAGGAGGGCCCAGAGCAGCCTCCGCAGTTGTATGTCATCAGTTTTTGACATGGTTTTGTTGCACACAGGTGGATGGGGGCTGTGCAGGGCGGGAACTGGGCTGGGAGCCTCCTGCATGGGAGGCACGACCCCCTCGAGCCAAGGGCCAAACCTGGGGTGGGCAAGAATCAAATTGGGGCCTCCCACATGGAAAGTACATCCCAGTTTAGCATAGGGGTCTACATGGGCTGGGGCCTGGACTGGATCCTTGGTCTCTGGGGCTGCAAAGCGAGCGCTTAACCCGCTAAACCATCCCAGCTTCCCCCCCATTGTTCTATTTTATTAGTTAACTTCTTACTGTGCCTAACTTAAAATTAAACTTTATTACGGGTATATATAGGATCCGGTAGAAGTAATGCCCCCTTTCTATGATCTGGTAATCTGTACCAAGTCGTTTATTACAAAGTCATATGTATGTTTGAGTTTGCTCTACTACTTAAAAAAGGGTGATACTTCTGCCAGATGCTGTGTGTATAGGAAAAACATAGTAATATATAGATTTCAGTACTATTTGCAGTTTCAGGCATCCCCTGGGTGGTCTTAGAATGTATCCTCCATAGATAAGGGGGACTTCTGTAATTACCAGAGGAAGGAACGGGGTTACTGAAGTTCAGTAAACTGCTAATTGGTAGCAGAGTGAACTGAGAGAATCTTTAGTGTCAGACAAATAGAAATTGGAGTCCTCAATCGGTTGCTTAATTATTTAGTCTCTTGAACACGTTATTTAGCTCCACTGACCTCCATTTCTTCATTAATTAAAAATAGGATAGTGAAAGTGCCCACCTCCTAGAATGGCTGTAAGGCTAAAGAAGAGAATGTAATTTGAGGGTTTAATACTGAAAGATTACCTATTATTATTATTATTATTATTATTATTATTATTATTATTGCAGGTACCCATTGGCATCCAAACATAAGTAGTGTCGTTGAGTAGTTCTTTTTAGTTCTGTAGTGGTTTGTAACTAGATAGTTATTCATAAAACAAGTCCTTCTGAATCTCTTTCAGGGTACTTAAAAAGTTCATTGTCTTCAGCTAAATCCTTACTAGACTATTAAAGCCTAGGATGGAAGAAAGTGTTTGCTAAAGACACCTAAAATCTATACCTTTCATAGATTCTTAGCTGGTAGAAATCCAAGTAAACAAATGTTTTCTTCACAGTTAACCCTGTCCCATGGTCTCCTCATGGTTTCTGTGTAAACAGCCCTTGTTGGGTTGAACCCAGACTAGAGGCCTAAGGCTGGCTAGACTCGTGAAAGTCAAGGGCAAGTAGGAAGTTCCGTTCTGGGAGGGAGCTATAGCGCTTAGAAGGTTAAAAGCTCTACTTAATTCATCAATTCTCACTTTGAGAATGTCTGTGAGCTTTTTGGACAGGCGAGGGGGTGGGGGTGGGGCCTGTAAGGTCAAACTATTTTTATAACAGTACTAAGACATTGTTTACCAATTTCATTTCCATTTTCTCACAAGCATGCCGTGGAGTTTTTCAGAGGTTACATGATGTGTGATGATGTTGTGTAGTGAAATGTCTCTTTAGTTGGAAGATCTGCATAGTTCAGTGAGCTAATATTCTCCAGAGGACCCATGCCTGGTGTTACAAAATCATGGATGGCAAAAGATCCATTCAGAGTGCAAGAAGAGCCAACAATTTAATACAAAAGACTACAAGTAGTGAATTGATCTATTTCCGATTCCACATCACCACTATTCTTTAAGAAACTGTCACTTGTCAAGTTCTGGAGTAATGTGAGGGAAGAATTTCTACAATTAGCTGAAAATGATGGCCACATTACTCCCCCCCCCCAAACTTAAAGTAAACAACATGCCACAGCAAATTGAATTCTGAGACACATCTGAGAATTTAACTGTGTGCTGTTATTAAGCCAGACATTAAAGAGATATGCAAAAGTTAAATTGGTGTCATTCTTCACACTCACTTTGTTTTGAAAACTGTAGTTACTTTTTTCATAAAGATATTTTATGTAACATGCAATATTACTATTTGTATTCAATGATTTATTACATATTTTTAAATTCAGTTTTAATTTCTAATACAATAAATACTGTTAAATATAATCTACCTAGTTAAAAGATTTTGGAGGTCCTCAGTGCATTTTAGGGATGTGAGACCAAAAAGTTTGAGAACCACTGGCCTAGTATGTGGTTTACTAGGGTACATTCTGGTTGATGCGTGTCTATGGGCTGCTTATGTCTTCTGGATAACTGTTCTGTGGACAGACAAATTTTGGGCCAAAATGCATGCTTTCTCCCATCTTAGAGGTTTCCAAAACATATTAACAGACCAAAATCCCTCAAAAGTGTTTCCCCAAATTTATTTCAGCCTTGTTTTAATGTTCCTTTTATTTTTAGCATAACATAATGTTCCACAATGGACCATCTAGCATCCCACTGAAAGGCTGGCTGATATATGATATATGCTACTCTTTCCATTTTTATAAAGTAAAAAGCAAGACTTAACTGGTACTTCCTGTCCAATCCATACTTTAGAGAAGGGCCATGAAAGCTTACCAGCTAATCTGACTTATTCTTTTTTAGACAGAAGAACTCATACTACATTGTATTATACTGTTTTGCTTATGATCTTCAAAGCTGTTTTTACTTACATTTCCAAACTCAAATGTTTTTAGAACTCTCTTTTACAAGTAGACATTTGTGTGTGTGTGTGTGTGTGTTAATGAATAGCATCTGCTTCTTGTGTCATAAAACAAAGTGATCCCATCCCCACACAAATTGCCCAAATTGCAGGTTAAGTCTTAGCAGCTTAGCTATGGAGCTATTACTCCTGTTTGGTGCTTCAAAATGGCAAACAAACAAACAAAACCTCTGGGGATGCATCGTATGCCTTTAGAAGACACAGTCACTTTTTGTAACAGAAATATTTATACATGGCATTGGATTTTGTTGTATTTGTTTTTTTTCTTTTTTCTTTTAATGATTCTTTCTTTCCAGTTCTTTGGTTTCCATTGGTTATGGGCACAATCCTAACAGGGAAAACAAAAGTATTCCACAGAAGGAAGGAAGAACTTGTTCCTGACAGCTACTTGGTGGGCATTCCACTCCTAGAAAACAAGATGATAAAATAACCTACAACAGTTCCTGTCTGACAATGCCATTCTAAATTAGCATTGAGGCAGAAGTGCAGAAATCATTTCTTTCGTTTTCTGTATTTTATGTGTCCTTGTCAGGAAAAGAACGGGAGTGTTTTAATTTGTTATAATAATTAAAGGGACAGTAGCCATTGTATTTTATATAGTTCAAAAGCTTTTTTCTTTTCATTTTTAATATTTTAGTCTTTCCAGTTCCTACTTCAAAACTGAATATTGTTTGAATCCTTAGTGACTTTCTATTGCTAGCTGCCCTTATAATTTAAAACATTCAAGAAGAACTGACTATGGCTATCTTATTGAATATCTTGTTTTTTCATCCCATTAATTTTAAGGGGGAACTTTTTACATATATAAAGTGACCTTCAGTCTATATCAGGGCTGTCCAACCTTGTGACTTCCCTGGGCCACACTGGAAGAAGAATTGTCTTGGACCATAAGGTACACTAACACTAACAATAGCTGATGAGCTACAAACAATCACAAAAGAAATCTCATAACGTTTTGAGAAAGTTTACGAATTTGTGTTGGGCTGCATTCAAAGCCATCCTGCGTCGCAGGTTGGACAAGCTTGCGCTATAGGAATATGTGATAGAGCTCTTGGAAACTGTGCTGGAAATGGTCTCAGAGTCAAATCAGCCAGATTAACCAGATTGAAATGAAAGAACCAGACTGAGGTTACTCTTCAAACAACAAGGGGCCACCATTTCACCTTCTTTGACAGTTGCGTATAGATTAAGGTGACCAGATTTTAACATTGGTAAAGCGGGACACCATTGACCGGGGGAGAGGGGATTCTTGATTAAAAATTGGGTCTATCTCCCGCCGTTCCCTAGCTTGTCGTGCATTCTTTCCAAAAATCGGGACTTTTTAAAAATGCCACCAGACGTGGGACAAATTGTTAAAAATTGGGACTGTCCCGCCAAAAGCGGGACGTCTGGTCACCTTAGTATAGATTGTCATGTATTCGGGATATCAAACTAGAATTGTGCAGCTATGTGGCAGGCTAAGCAATTTGGTGAAGATGCGCTTGGGCCATAGTTTGTATGAACTCTGTGGTGAGAGCACTTTCTGCAGTGGAAAGTCCAATTTCAGGTCTGCACATCTGAAGCGGGAGAAAGGTTATTCTGGGGGGTTGGGGTGGAGGTCTTGTGGAGCATTAGACAGGCAGCCTGAGTTTCAGCCCCACCTCTACCACATATGTGTGGTGTTGGATAGTGATGTAACTTTGTGACTCAGGTTGTCCAACTGTAAAAAGTCATAGAACAGGGTTTTGCACCTCATAACTGTATGAGCTGTCTATTGATATGTAACAAATGACCCAGAAACTTGGTGGCTTAGCACAGTGAATGTTTATTATCTCATAGGGCACCTCTTAGATGGGTACCTCTGGTTTCAGGCTCTTTGTAGGTTGCACTCAAGACATTAGTCTGCAAGCTGAGCTGAAGGCTAGCTAAGCTCACTCACACAGCTGCTTGCAAGCCTCCCAGCGCCCTCACAGGACGGCCTCACAACCTAGCAGCCGATTGCCCTCAGAGTGATTCATCCAGGAGAAAAGGCAAGAGAGCCCCCAAGATGGAAGCCACAGTCTTTTTGTAACCCAATCCTGGAAATGACATCCCATTATCTTTGGTGGACTCTCTTTGCTAGAGCAGAGTCATGAAATCCAGTCTGCACTCAAGGTGAGACTATACAGGGACACAGAGACTGAGACACGGGATCACTGGGGGCCATCTTGGAGGCTGCCTATGACATGCTATCCACATGTCTGTGAATTCCAAACTTATATATCCCACCGTTTTATTTGATATCTGATCAGGGTGTGTCACGGGCAGGTTAAACTTAACAGGGAAAAGCGAAGCTCCCTGACGCTTGCTTCTCCCATATTCTCTTCCATCTTGGTGAATGGCCACTCCATTTTTAGATATGATTGGGTCTAAAACTTGGAAGGATCCTTCTTCATGCTGTTCTTTCTCTTATACCTCTTGTCAACTTGACCTTCAAATATATGTCCAGCATCTCACCAGTTCTCACTACCTCCTGCCCCAGTGTCAGCACTTTAGTCCACAAATTAGATATTTCATCTGACTTTTTGCAGTACCCAGTGAGCTCTCTGTTTTCAGCCATGTTACTTATGGCCTGTTCTTCACATAACAGGGTGATCCCTTAAAACATAAGGCGATCATTATATAACTACATTCACAATTCTCTACTGTCTTCCCATTTTGTTTAGAGTAAAAAGCCCAAGTCTTTACGAAGTCTTTGCAATGAGACCTACATGGCCTTTCGTGATTATAAAATTATTTCTCTGTGTCTTGTATAAAATGATGTATATGTGTAGTATAATGTATACTGTATAAATGTATGCCTGTGTAGATACATTTACATGTTTAATTCATTTATCTAGAACTTATTTTCTGAATGGTGTGAGGTAGGGATCTGACTTTTTCCAAATGAAGAGCTACCGGTAATTTTCCCAGTACTGTTTATTGAATAAAACACCCATCCCCACTGAGGTGATATTCTACCATGAATCTGTTAGTCTGTTCCTATGCACCTGTGTCTAGCTGTCAAATTTTAGAATAAAGGTGTACCTAATAGGTCATAGCAGTTCCAATGGTGTTTTTATACATTTTATTTTGATATGGTACACTCAAGTATGTATAAATATAGCTTGGATTATAATTGTGAGTTAATTATGGAAAATATTTACTTATGTCCCTTTATTTGATAAATAAGGAACTATTTAGGAGATTGTACCTTAAATTTAAAAATCTAGTTGGCCACAGAACTAAGATTTTTTAAAAAGTCTTGTGTTTTTAGGCCACTGTTGCTGATTTATGTTGATATACTTTGCTGCTTATAACTATTCAGAAAATTATCACAAAAGTGTTTCTCAGATTTTAATACCATGTAAGGATATCATTTGGATCGAAATCCTTGTATATATAGTAACTTTCAGTGGTCAGGCATATCTATGAATGCTCTAGGTCCCTAATGTTCTTTGCTTCTTTCTGGACTTTTGGTCTTATCTCTGTCTATAACTTTAACTGGCAAACAAGAATGAGTAGGCAAAGGAAATTAAATTCAAGCCAGTATATTTTGTTGGTTATTAGTATAGGGTGACCAGATGTCCCGCTTTTGGCGGGACAGTCCTGATTTTTAACAATTTGTCCCGCGTCCCGCGGCATTTTAAAAAAGTCCCAATTTTTGGAAAGAATGCACGACAAGCTAGGGAACGGTGGGTGATAGACCAAATTTTTAATCAAGAAACCCCTCCCCCCTGGTCAATGGTGTCCCGCTTTACCAATGTTAAAATCTGGTCACCTTATATTAGTAGCACTTGCTGAAAAGTTTGCTGAGGATGGAAATATTGAAATTATTGCTTAAAAGGAGGTGTGCAGGATTTTCAGTAGTTTCCTTTTGATAAAAATTATCTCATTTTTATGCAACTATGTGTAATTAAGGGTGGGCTAGAAATCACAAAATGAATCACTTCTAACCCCTTCACATCTATAGAGATAAGAATGGAAAATCTTGTCACTTAGATGAGTCCTTTTTTATTTTCTCCGCTTACAAGCCTAGGGCCTTTGGACATCAGTCTTTAGCAGCCAGTGAAGGGCCCAGAGCTAAGAATATAATCCAAAAATGAATTTCTTTTGGCCAAAAACAGAAAAAGAGAGGAAGCATTCTCAATACTATGAGAAAAAATCGTGCTTTTAATAAACTTTTCGAATGAACACCATATTACATTAAGGTGACCAGACGTCCTGCTTTTGGCGGGACAGTCCCGATTTTTAACAATTTGTCCCTTGTCTGGCGGCGTTTTAAAAAAGTCCCGATTTTTGGAAAGAATGCACGACAAGCTAGGGAACGGTGGGAGATAGACCCAATTTTTAATCAAGAACCCCCTCCCCCCTGGTCAATGGTGTCCCGCTTTACCAATGTTAAAATCTGGTCACCTTACATTACATTCAACAGCATTATATTTATTAAGAGTCAACGGGCATGAGTGATTAAACCCAGAACCTGCTCAAGGCACAAATGAACTTGCTGTGTGACTTTAAGAGGACTGTCATCCTCCCTGGGCCAGCAGCTTCATTTGCAGAAGAATTTTGAACTAGATGACAAAGACCCTTCCTGTTCTGGAATACCAAGATCCAGAGCTGGTAACAGTAAGAGAAATGCAGCAATTTAGTTTTAGTAAAAGAAGATTAATACCAGCTGATAACTCACAGTGGGCTTGTTTAAATCCTCCTCCTCTCTCCAAATTCTGTTTTTACCAAAACAGTGAACTAAAGACCGTTTGTCATGCTTTGAACTTCCTGGTTTATGTTGATTTGGATCAATATGTTACTGTTACACATTTGAGTGGGAGCTGAGTTCCATTTGATGAAAAGTGCTCTGAAAACTACTAAAATCATTATAACCCCCTTTTGGTGGGTATTGATAGTATCAAGAAAAGACTGCCATTTTCAGGCAGGCGCTGCTCCTACAAGACTGAAAATTTAAGGGCTGGCCTGAAAGTATCCAGCCATGTAACCATTCTTGTTATATGGATAGAGGCTGGATATTTTTCGAACAGCCCCCATATAATGGTCTTAATCTCAACTCACTCGCATAAACATTAAGTTTTCTCTTCCTTCTCAAGCGTTTTAAGCGCCTACATGAATTTAACCACAGATACAATTCTGTTTTTCCTATTACAATGCATGGCTGGATACCTTCTGCACACTCCTTGTATATAAACCCCCGAAGCCTTTGATAAAATGTTGAGTATTCTATAAAGTAGTAGCTTCAGAAGGCTTTCAAGAAATTGATTAGTCATATAGCAATCCAGTGAAGCATAAAAGTATACCCTCTGTCTTACAACTAGGTTATTTGATGATGAGATGTTTGCCTATTGCCTCTGGACCTTTGGAGATAGTAACTGAGTTTAGAGCTATAAGTAGGAAGCAGTCACTTAGAGAACTAGGTGACAGCTTTCCAGGGAGCTTTCAAAATAGCTCATAAAGGGCTTAAGAAAAAAAAAAGGATGCAAACATCTTTTGAAGACCGTTTCCAGGCTCTCAAATGGCCACTGTCAGAAAACAAACAGTGAGGAGGATTTGACTAAACAACACCGTGTGACAAGTGAAGGTTTTAAGTTCACAAGGCAGAAGAGAACTTTTCAGAGCGACCTTGTCACATGCAGTGCTCATGTGTAGGCTTTATCAGCTGCTCTGAGTGGGGGTAAAGAGGCATGCATATTTTATCCATTTGTTTCATATTCAGTGTGTTAAGTAAATTCAGCTTCCCAGCCTGGGGGGAGAAGGTCTTTATCAAGATTAAGCAAGAGTCAGAAGAATACCCCATAATTACTTGTCTGTAGTGTAAAATAAAAAATCCCCCTCTCTTATACTTTATCTTTTGTGGTTATTGTTCAATCCCATAGCCCTTTATTTTTAAAAATCTTCCTATTGCTCCTATCAGTCTGAATTTAATGGGGTGCATTTTAATTTGAAATAAAACTTTCTTCACTTTCTACCCTTGGTCAATTGCATGTCAGTGTCTTTAATTATTTACGCGTAAGGCATATGCCTTTCTATTTGCTTATTTCAGTGAGCAAACTTGAAAATTTGCCAGCACCTTCCCACTGTTTGCAGGACGCAGTGTGTGCCCAGGAGGTGCTTTGCTGTACCCTCTCTTCCTTCTCCACCACAGCCAGTATTTGAGGGGTACCATATGTAGATCAGTTGTGCGATAACTTCTTCTGGTAATTACCATGCCTGTTTGAGGTTATAAAATCTACATCTGAGAAAAGCCAGGGATTTCCCCCTGACTATCAACTAACTGCTTGAATTGGCATTTTCGTTCTGACTTGGTGTTTTGTTGTGTCTTCCTGCAGTATCCTGGAGCTAAATGAAAGAGTGTGTTCAGATGCCTCCGAAGAAGTCCTGCTGCAGACCATGAGCAAGAGAGAAAGCGTGTCCTTTAGCCTATGCGAATGGTCTTGAAACTGCTGGTTTTGGGTAAGTCATCTGAAGGGCTTGACGTTCAGATGCCATAAATGTCATTGGTCGTCTTTTTTTTGGCGTCCCAAGACATCTTATTCAAGTGCCTGCTTATTTTTCTACAACCCAAGCCACAGGATGTTTGAGCAAATTTTGTCTTAGTGATGGAGAGCCAAGAAAGCAACTACATTTACTTAGTGTGCTTCTGAAAATGGGCAGAATGGTGGCATTGGAGTGGAATGTTCTTGTCATTACAAATAAGACCCAAAAGAGAAAAAAAGAAAAACACACACACATACACACACACACACACACACAGCAAACAAACCACTTCCCCATATAATTCCATTTTAGCTGAGAGCATAAGGTAAGTCATCATACAAGAGATAGTAGATTCGATCTGATGGCAAATTGGTGACCCTGTGGTGAAGTATTGGGATGGGCCAAGGTGAGAAGCAGTGGAAGTTTTCAAGTCCTATTCAACGCATGTGTATTGAGTACCTTTTAACTGAACATGATGCCTTTAATGACAGTCTTGGTTTGGGGGGTTCAATTTAAATGTTCCAAATTATACATGAATGATTCCAAACTCTACACCAAAATCATGTGGACTTCCAAGAAATGTCATCAGCCTAGCCCATTGAATTTGTTGAAAATAGTCCTCAGAGGGAGCTCAGTTCTGGTCACCGCTCTCGGTGACTTTAGACAACTTACTTACCCTCTTGGGATGAGTGACCTCCATCCTGGTCACTGTCTTATGCAAATTTAAAACTCAGCAGTCCACTCTAGTGAAGTTAATTAAATGATTATACCCTTTGATTCTTGCTCAACTTGACCTTGGCAAGTCATTGTTTGCAGAGGGGCACATTGGATCCATCAGTGTAAGGAAAAGGTCAGGAACCAGGGAAGTGCTTTCTCTCTAATGGGAATGACCTTGTGGACCACCCCTTCGTTCAAGCAGGCCTTGCAGTGTGTACAGTTAATAATGTATTCCTTGGAGTATTACAGAAAATGTGATACCGTGTTATACAAATACGGTATTCTAATACACGAGATAGGTTTCTTATGAATTATCGTCCTTCGTTTTCCTGTTAGAGCTCTAACTTTTTCCTTCTGTGTTTATTCTCACTGCATGAGGGGTTATCTGACAGTCCTTGAAGCCCGTACAACGTCAACCCTTATTTTACGTTGATCAGAATGTATTTTCCTTTCTTACCAAACATCTCTTTTCTGAAAGCAGAGCTGTGGGTGACACTTTAAATGATGCTCAGATGTCACTCTTGTAAGTAAGTGGCTGTCTGCCTCAGAGTGGTGCATTATCTGGGTTTCATAACAGCATTTTTTTCTCCCTAGTGTTAAATTATGAAGTGCAGGAAACCACATGAATGTGGCAGAATGAAAATGCAAACAGTCTTACCTGGAAATGTCAGCTTCATGATATTCCTGGTCATATGGTCCTCCCTATACTCCACGTATAAGGCCTTTCCACCTATTTGGTAGCCGTCTTCTTTCCTATGTCTTCATCTTCATCTGTGCCATAGGCTGTGGCCCCCTGGTTATCCTGAGTCAGGAAGTTTGGTTAAGATGATTGCATGGGTCTGTCTTCTGTCCAAGTGCTGCCTGACCACTGAGCCTGGCTCATATTCACAAAGTCTTCCCTAAAGAAAACTTCCTTTCCTTTCAGACTTCGCTGCCCATTTCTCTTTACTAACTCCTACAACAGGTAGTCTGCATCATAAAAGAATATACTGCTATGCATTGCTTCACCCTCTCTCTGGGCTGTAAACGGCTTGAGGGCTGTAATCAATCATTGTCAATCAGTTTCTCAAAGATGGCCTTGCCCCCATGCCTCTTGATCAGAATCACCTGGACTTACATATGAAACTTGCAGAATCAGCAACACCAGGCTTGATGAGTCAGAATTTCTGGGGATGTTGAGCCCAAGAAACTCACCACAGATAACTCGTTTGCACACTGAGGTTGGTGAACAACTGCCTGCGTCTACTTCTCCATCCTCTTCTTTGCCTCCTCACCAGCAGCACAGGGTCTAGGGCTGAGCACCTCATAGGTGCTCAGGAAATGCTCGCTGATCTCAGCAGCAGCCAACCATGGTGGTTGCATTCATTCTTCAGTTGCCTCGCCTTTTCAGGATGTGAAGTCAGCATAAGCTGACCCAATGACCCGATTGAAATGGGACAGAAAACAATGGTACTGATCTAGTTCAAATGGGACAAGCGGTCAGCCTAGTTTCACTGGGGTAAGTTCAATGTGTCAGTAGGCATCGGGTCCGAGGCTCTTCTGGAAAACGTTGTATTTCTCTTTCTCTTCAACCCCTGACTCTGATCGTCCCTAGTAATGGCGTAGTCCCACCTAAGGGACAGCAGGAAGAGCATGTGTAGGGGCCTGGTCCAGAGGACAGGACAGGAGAAAGATCTGGGGACGGAAGCAGGGCCGTAGTGACCTGCGAGGTCTACCCTTGACCCCCGCAGCCACACCTGCTGCCCTTGGCTGTGTATGTTGAATGATACTTGTTTCGGCTGTTAGGGCTCATGAGTTTTTGATGTTGGTGGCAGGAGGGCGGTCTCATTGCTGAAAGGGATGAACTTAAGCTGCAGTGGACACACATCAGCGCACCTGCAGTGGCACCGGCGGGCTTAGGATTTGAATGGGACGTGAACAGACTGCAGTGGTGGCACTGGGTCCCCTTCGTCCCTCCTCTGCTTGCTCCAGCGAGGGCGAGCCTGGCCGGGGGTGATGCAGAAGTTTGCAGGGTGCTGCTGCCCTTGCTAGAGGGTGCAGCCCTGGGAGCAGATAGGACGGTTCAAGTTGGAAACCCAAGTAGAAGGACTTGCACAGCTTGGCCAGCCTGTCACGCAGGGATGAGCCACCTTGTGGCTCCCCTGTACCACATTGGAAGAACTGTCTTGGGCCACACAAAATACACTAACACCAGGGCTGTCAAACTGGTGGCCCGTGGACCACATGCAGCCCCCAAGGTAATTTTTTGTGGCCCATGATGCTCTGAAATAAAATGAAAATAGAAAAAATTGTTATGAAGAAAATAGCGCTTAGGGGAGATCGAGGCAATACCGTCCACACAATTCCCTCGTTAGCCCTTTAACTACTGAAGACGAGTCTACACGTGGCCCAGTGCCTTTCCTGGGGGCCTGTGGGCGTATAAACGCGCTGACTCAGCTCCGGCGACGTTTGTAAATGTGATGTGGCCCGCGCGCATCTTGCCTGTTGCACCAAATGGCCCGTGTTTTAATTGAGTTTGACACCCCTGACTAACACTAATGAGAGCTGATGAGCTAAAGAAAAAAAAAAGTTGCAAAATAATCTCCTCATGTTTTAAGAAAGTTTACGGATTTGTGTTGGACCACATTCAAAGCTGTCGTGGGCCACATGAGGGCCGTGGGTTGGGAGTTGGACAAGGTTGCTATAAAGGACCAAGGGGATTCATCTGGAAACGTATTAGCTGTTAAGGTAACCACAGCCAAATCTGCTTTCTACTTTTTTTCCACACCATTTTTTTTTTTTAACTCTTGCTTTGTCACCGTTTTACTTAGAGAAGTTGTGCCGATCCTGAATTAAGTTTGTGATAAAAGGCACATTCTTCTGGGTGTGCCTTGAATTGTGATGATGGGCTGTAGCAGAAAGGTGTAACAGAGGATTAGGAATGGGCTTTTTCTCATTCCCAGCCAAGGGAAGAAAAATAGCACAATGCCCAAAGTAGCGTTCTAGGCAAAGGGGGCGTTTTAATATGTGCTTCCCAGAAACCTGGCTAGATTTTCCTCTGCGTAGCTTCTGCCAGTCAGGTGGGTGGGTGAGGGTGGCCTTTGTGATGTAGCCGGCTCTCCCCTATGGAAGAGAAATGTACAGCTGTTGATATTAGTGCCTTTGAACCTTTGTTAAAGTCTTTAAGGTAGAGGACTAACTGGGGGTGAGTTAAAGACCTTATAAAACATGTGATTTTAGCAAAATACCAGATGCTGGCATTGCTGTTTCGGAGATCTTTCAGCGGTTCATGGAACTATTTCCTTACAAGTAGCCAGCCATCTGTGGTTGAAAAAGAGAAAAACTGGTTCTACAGGAGCTTTTGCCTGGTTAGAAACTGTGTCACTTGAATTGTTTACCATGAGGTATCCTTGAGAAATGCAGGGTTTCCAAATGGCCACCGAAGTCACAGGCATTGCTTTTGGAAGGCAGATACACAAGTAAGTAAGAAAAGAGCTGTTCCATTCCCCTCCTTGAAGACCATCATTAGAAAGCTCCCTGAGTGCTGTCTAGCTTGGGGGAGTTAGATGCCTATCACGTACCTAAGCCAGAGTTCTGTAGAGCAGTACCAAGCATGCCTTCTGTGAAATGTGTTATAACTCGACCTCCTCGCTGATGCTATTGCGGGCTAATGACTGCCCCAGTCCTTCAGAGGAGCCGTGTGGTTTGGTGTAACTGCGTGTCAAACCACACCGGTTCAGGAAATGCCAGTGCGTTGCCTTCTAACAGGCATCGTGAAACCACAGGCCGATTGACTTGGAAGGTCCCCTTCCTTGGTGACAGTTTGAGAGCTTTGAAGGGAGGTGTTTGCTGTGCATCAAAAGAAATGGCAATTAGCTGGCCACACTTGCACATGGTGGGGGTGGAAAACGAAAGAACCTGTGCTGCACATGGGCTCCCCGAAAGCGTCGTCCCGTCAGGGCATCATCAGCTCTGCTCTGCTGCCTAACATCTCTCTCTCTTCTTCCTCGTTTAAGTAACTGGCTTCCAACTTCCTCGCAGGAGGCTCCCAGTGGATGGCATAGAGGTGCCTTCAATTCGAGGCTATACCTACACCTGTCACCATCCTGGCGCCCTTTCGGGCTTCCTTGTTAGTTGGCCAGTCAGGGATGCTGGACACCATCTCCTCTTCCTTATTGCATCCCTTGACCACATGGTGTAGTTTGACCTCTTAAACACTTTTTCTGCTACTCCCTCTTTTTCCATCCCTTTGTCCTGGTTCTGTCTCAGGCCATTAGCATCACTTGCCTTGAATACTGTGGCCACTTCCAAAAGAGGCCACCTGCCTTGAGTTGTTCCTTCCTGAATTCCATTCTTCCTACTATGTTGAGAGTTATCTTCCTAAAGAAAGGGTTAGAAATTATGCCCATTCCCAAAAACCCTTGAGAGCATGTGCAAGTATCGAAAAGTGTTTCTAATATGATGTTAAATCTAAAACTGGTACTTCCAAATGATATATATGAGAGGTGGTCAAAAGATTTGCAGAATAAAGGGATGAAAGGTTTAAGAAAAACCTATTTATTATATTTCCTTTTTAATAGATTCCCCCTTAACCCGAACATACTTTTCAGATCTTTCAATAAGTTTATTTATACCGTTGGAAAAAAATGTTTTTAATTTTGCTCTCAAAGTTGCAGATTTAACCACTTCATCATCTGTAAATTTCTACCCTTAATGCTGTTTTTTCATATTTGGGGACAAGAAATAATCAGACGGAGCCAGGTCAGGACTGTAGGGAGCTGGTTGAACGTTTGGAAGTCGCAGTTGTGAAGAGTCGCCAATGAAACACTGCTCTTGTGCCTGGGCGTGTTGTCGTGCCCTTTGGTCCATTTTCCTCTTTTCTTCTTCACAGATTCTTTTAACTGTCTCAGCAGACTGGAATAGTGCTCCCCAGTGATTGTGACACCCTTATCCTTGTAATTGATCAGCAGGATACCCTCTGCATCCCCCGCCCCCCCACCCCCAATGTAGCCATGATGTTTCCAGCCAATTGCGACATGTTGAACTTCTTAGGGGGTGGCGTGACCTTTTCAAGCCAAGTTTCATCTCCAGTCACAGTTGGGTTTAAAACTTCATCTTTGTTGTCTCTGAAGAGATCCAAACACTGTCATGAACACTTGACCTTGACATGCTGTTGTTTTTGAAGCAGCGAGAGCATTCTCGGTACCTTCTTGCACTGACGTTTGACATCCTTAGATGCTGATGGAGAATATTCAGAATGATTATAGGTGATACTCCATCCATTTCTGCAAGGTGTTTTTTATTCAATCCAGTATCTTCCACTCCAAGGTTTCAACTGTTTGGACAATGTCTGAGGAAGTGGCCTCAACAGAGCGTCCCTGACAGAGGTCGTGTTCATTCCTCTCTCTGCCTTGCCTGAAAAGGCTGTGCCACTTGTGAACCATGGATTTCCCATAAACCGCTAACATCGCTTCCAAAAGGGTTGGAGGTGTTTCCCCTTGTTTTGTGAGGAACTTAATGATGGCGCAAAATTCAATTTTACCCATACCTGGATTTTTCTTCATGGTTGACGTGCTTCTTCAGTGATATCTGAAAGAACAGGGAGGCAAGTAGGCTGACACTTGGCACATATGCTAATATTATAATCAGTCACACAATCAAACTGTACACTAGTACTTCATACCTCTCTGATAACCCTCTGTTCCTCAAATTTCTTGACCAGCACTGTATGCATTTACAATGATGAAAATGTATGCCTGTCAACAAAAACTAGAAATAAAGCAAAAATGAAGATGTTTGTAGTATTAGAGTGACTGGTACTTCTTTAAAAATGATACTCCTTTGGTATTTTCCATAGTAATGAATTAATATCATGAAGTGAAAGGAAAAATCGAAAGGATTTTGTTAAGTTTTCCCTTCCCTGTAAGGTAAAATGTGAACTTCATTGCGTGACATTCTAGACCCTGAGGAATTCACTATCCACTTATTTAAATCTCATCTCCCATACCTCCCATCTCTCCACACAACACCTTTCCTTTCTAAACATACTATGTATAGTAATACCTTTGAATCCAAATGCCCCAAAACTCGAACAATTTGGAATCCAAATAAAAAAATCAAGCAAAATTTGCCTCGGAATCTGAGCGCTGCTTTGGAATCCAAACGCCAACACATTGTTCTCATGGGAAGTATCGACTGCACAGCCCATAACTTTATCCAAATGCCCACTGGTCTTTGAACTCGAATGTATTGGAACTGGAACATTTTGAATCTCAAACAGGGTTCTGGGATGGATTAAGTGCAAACTCCAAGGCATCACTGTATTTTAAAAATCATGCTTGTCTTCATGTTGATTCCTCTGCATGAAATTCTGTAGCTCTACAGGGTGAATCCTTCATTCATTGAGGCCCAATGGAAATGTCCCCTCTTCCTGTGTTAGTTAGCACTGTATATTGAAATGTTTTGTTTATGTAGGTATCTTTGTGGATGGCTCATAAAGGTGGAGATAGGGTTATTTTTAATCTTGTGTTGCAAGTATTAAGCTCATTCCTGCACATAATGTAGCTTAATAAATATTTATGGAAGGTAAGAAGAAAGGAAAAAAACTCATTTTTTTTCTTTTTCTTTTTTTAAAGATTTATTTTTATTGTCTTTGACAGAGAGAGAGAGAGAGAGAGAGAGAGAGAGAGAGAGAGAGAGAGGGAGAGAGAGAGAGAGAGAGAGGGAGGAAAGGGGAGGGCCCAGAGCAGTCTCTATAGTTGTATGTCATTAATTTTCGATATAGTTTCACTTCACAGGTGAGCGTGGGTCTGCACAGGGCAGGAATTGGGCCAGGGGCCTTCTGCATGGGAGGCACAACCTCGTGAGTCAGGGGCCTCCCACAGGGGAAACTCACTCTGGTGAGAACCGAACTGGAGGCACGCCCAGCTCAGCATATGGGTCCACATGGTTCAGGGCCAGGACTCAATCCTCAAACCCCGGGAGGGCCCCAAGACAAATACTAAACCCCCTTGAGCCATCCTGGCTTCCCCACAAATAATTTTTTAAGTAAGATTTAATTTTTTTTTTCAGATCAGCTGAATGCTAATTACCATGTTGTAAAAATGACAAAACATAGGTGTTTTTTGATTAAACGGTTTTTACAAAAGTAGTTGGATTCAGCTTTAGACCATTTTCACTAAACTACTAGGGTGAAAAGTTCTAACCTTAGGTAGAATCACTTTAGCTTCCTAGTAGCCACATTTGTGAAGTTACTAAGAACTGCTTTTCAAACTGTTTCATGTCATGAAAAATCACACTGGCCAAATCAGAAATCCAAAGAAATGACACATTGGGTGACCTAATGTGAATAGATGGTCTTTTTCTCTTAAGGGAATTTAAGAAGCCACCACTGTGATAACATTCAAGGACTGATGTACTGTTTTCAATTCTGAGAGGCTATTCAACTCTAGGAATATACTTGTTCCTATGTTTTCATTTCTAAGAATTCTATTTAGTTAAAATAGCAATGGTGAAAAAAATATCTTGGCTTAAACAAAGTGAAAAGTCATCTCCCAAATTAATTTGGCATCCTCAAAAGTTCCTTTCTAAAGGGAGGAGTAGGATGTTTTCTAATATCACATGATAAGAATGCCACTGGAAAAGAAGTCATTTGCACTTGTGAGCAAGGAATTTAGAATGGCCTTTTATGGAGATCAATGTCTGAGGTAGGTTATACATCTTTTTAGACAGTATTTTGATATCAAAGGTGTATCATTTAATACTATATAGTATCTTATATATTATATATAATTTTTTCCATAAATGTTTTAGTTAGAGTCAGTACATTGGAATAAAGAATTTCAATTTGAGATTTGCCACCTTTTTTTTGCATGATATTCTTACCCAGCCTTCACTTTTCATGCCTATAAAATCATAATCGGGGAAGCCAGGGTGGCTCAGTGGGGTAAGAGCTCACTTTGCAGTGCCGGGGACCTGGGATCAAATCCCGGCCTCGGCCCGTGCGGAACCATATGCTGAACTGGGAGCTCCCCCAGTTCAGTTCTCTCTCTGTCTCTGTATCTCTCTCTCTGTCAAAAATAAAAAAATAAAAAAATATATATTTAAAAAAAAATCATAATAAAACTTGATCATTAGATTAACGAAATAACGAATGGGTCAGTCAGCAGCCTGTATTGATTGACTGCTGTCTTGGAATCGTTACAGACCATATCACTTTT
>PVKE010017167.1:0-31074 GCA_004027555.1 Craseonycteris thonglongyai
CTATTTGATAATCTTGCCTGTACTTGCCACAGGCTCAATAGGAGAGAGGCTGCAGAGGCCCTTGGAGTCACTGGCAGTGTGAGGAATGAGGCAGCCTCTCAGATACATAAGTTCATGTGTCTGAGTCGGGGTACTGTGTATGCTGCTGTGAAAAAGAACTCCCCTAATATGCCCCTAATATATTGGCTTAAACAATATAGACATTTATTTCTCTCATAGTTCAGAGAGAGGTGACTACTAGTAGGACAGCCTTGCTTAGATTCAGCATATGGTGTTTTATCTCTGGATCCAAAGTGGTTGCTGTAGCTCCTGCCATCATAGTCTACATCCTACACAATGGGAATGAGGAAAAGGCAAAGGGAGCTCATGTCCATTTTTTAAAAAAGAGCACAATCTAGCAGTAGCTTCTGCATATACTCCATTGGCCAGACACAGCCATGGGGTCATTTCTGGCTGCAAAGGAGGCTGGGAAATGATCAGTCTTGTGCCCAATAAAAGCTGAGGTTGGAAAAGCTGGGATGGCTCAGTGGGTTAAGTGCTCTCTTTGAAGCCCCGGGACCAAGGATTGAATCCCTGCCCTGGCCCATGCAGACCCATATGCTGAACTGAGGTACACTTCCCATGCAGGAGGCCCCCAGTTAGATTCTCACCCCCAGGCTTGGTCCCTGGCTCAAGGGAGCATGCCTCCCATTTGGGAGGCTCCTGGCTAGGTTCCCACCCTTCACGGCCCCTGCCCACCTGTGTGGAATGAAGCCATGTTGAAGGCTGATGATGTACAACTATGGAGACTGCTCTGTGCCCTCCCCCTTCTCTCTGTCTCTCTCTGTCTCTGTCCTCTGTCTGTAAAAATCAATAAAATAAATCTTAAAAAAAAAAAAAAAGCTGACGCATTCTATCATTAAAGGAAGATGGGGAGATGAATACTGGATGCACAGTTATAGGAAGAGAAGTTATTGTATTAACACTCTAAAATTGAATTTGTATGAATAATAGTCCAACAGCTTTATTAGATAGGGGCTACCTGCTTCAACTATACAGATACAGAATATGTGGCAGGTGGAGTATTGTCCCAAAAGGGGTCCATATTTCAATCCCCAGAACGTGTGAAAAGGTGGCCTTACATGAAAAGGGACTTTGTAAGATGTGACTCCATGAAGGACCTTGGGGTGGGGGTGAAGTGGGGGGTTGGAGATGATGTTGGATCATCTGGGGGCGGGCTCAATATCATCACAAGAGTCCTTATAAGGAGGAGGCAGGGGGGTCACAGTCCGAGAAAGAGGTGATGCAGGAGCAGAGGCTGGAGTGGTGCGCACTGAAGCCAGAGGGAAGGGGCCCCACGCCAAGCAAAGCAGGTGCCTCTAGAAACTGGAAACGGCGAAGGAAACACATGCTCCCCGGGAGCCTCCGGAAGGAACGCAGCCCTGTCAACACCTTGACTTCAGCCTCTGAGGCTCATTTTGGACTTCTGGCCTCCAGAACTGTCAGAGAATATGCCTGTTTTTTAAAGGGTGAAGGTGGTGACTGTTTGCTACAGCAGCCAGGGGAAACTAACTAACGCACTGTGCTCGGGAATAAACACCCCGGGTAGCTTCGCTGGGTCCTTCTCATTTGAAAACATCTTCTCGGAGCTCCTTATTCCTCACTCAGGTCCTGCTCTGAGTGTGGGGGCTGAGCCCTGACTCCTACCAGACCGCCTGTGATCTTTTTATCAGACTCCCTTTGGAGCCACCTGCCACCAAACACAGACTTGGCTTTCCCTACGGTCAGCTGATGGCAGTAATATGGAAGCCAGATAAATGCCAGGCCCATGGGCTCAGCCACCTGCAATTCCCAAAGAAACAGTCTTTGCCTCACAACTGTTCATACCAAGAAATTTTGAACGAACATTAAAGCGGATCCCATCGGTCGGCCATTGCCGTAGTGGCAGGCCCCTTTGTCTCTCCTGTTCTCTCACAGGTTAGTCTCCGCTGTGTCAAGTCTGCTTCCTCTCACTGACCCCTCCTGACCCCCCAGATCTCTTTTGCTGCCCCCATGCCAGGCTCCATTCCCTATCCAGCAGCCTCCAGCTCCCTGCATAGCTCTTCCTCCCTTCACAGACCTATAATCCTCCCGACTCCAAAAACGCACTTCTCTCTCACTCTGCCATGAGGATTCCTGATGAAGTTTACAAATCAGCAACCTTTTTACAAATAAGTAATATTAATTAAGGACTTATGTGTCTGGCACTGTGCCCAACACTTCCCAGCATATGTGACCTTTAGCCCCCGGACCATCCTTCAGAACAGGGGTGTGACTTGCACCCTGACTCTTGTTTTAGGTAGGAAATACGTGGAGAGGGTCAGGGGTCCCCCAGGTCACCTGGTTGGGAGACCGAGGAGCCAGGGTTCATCCCCAGGCTGCGCCCCAGTCTCTGGGCTGCTCCCCTGCCTGCCTCTGGGTGGAAAGAACACGTCCTCTCAGCAGCCTGAACAGCTTGTCCGCATTTGCTTTCCAGAAGGGTGGCCCTCAGGGTCCCCTTGGGCCACCTCCCTCTTTTCCTAATGAGGAGGAGAAACAGAGCTGGAGTTGGTGGTGGTGGTGGGGGGGGGCGTCTGAGGCTGGGCCAGAGGCTCCTGCCGCCCAGGAGGGCCACCCAGCGCTGGGCCAGGGCTGATGAATCAGCAAGTGCACAGCCGGCAGGAACCTGGGGGCCTGACTCTTCTCAGCCAAAAGAAACGTGACCTCTCGCTGGGGCCAGATCCGAAGGCTGTGCTTAAATGACATCCTTTCCAGGAGTTGTAGGGGTCACTGAAGGGCTGTGGACAGCACCACATTTCACCCGGGGCCTCCCTCAGCATTGGAAACCACGGGATGCTGAAGAGGAGCCTGGCTTTGAGCCCTGTCCCCTGAGGCTCAATTTCTCACCTACAGAATAAAGCCAAAGCCTATTTCCCACCTCCAGGTGCCGGTGAGGACCAAATGAGATAAAGGATGAGGAAAAATTTTGGAAATATTAAACACTTGGGTTGAGAGCCTGCAATGGCCAGGCTGGGCAAGGAAGGGGCAGCGATGTGAGCCTGACCCTTCAGGAGTTGTCGGTGTGGCCAAGATGCAAACAGGTCACCAGGTCATCATAGTCAGGGAGCCCTAGAGTGCATGGGCATCCTGGAAGGTTCTGGGGGGAGGGCAGGAGGAGAGCTACAGCTGGAAGAATGAGTGGGCAGCGAGCAGGCTGGCTCTGGACAAGGAGCAACTGGATGTGGGAGCCAATGGGAATAATGACTCACGGCCCCACCCCCGAGGAGATTCTGGACTGGGAGTGCTTTGTGCCTTATCTCATGGGTCTTTACAAACAGCTGCAGGGAGGCTCCTAAACTACAAATGAGGATTCCAGACCCTGGAGGGAATGAGTTGACCAAAGGTATATGTAGCCAGGGCCTGGTGGAGCCTTCAGATGACAGCCTGTGCAAAGGCCCAGGGGTACAAGGGAGCTGGGGGAAGTGGTATGATTGACAGTGAGTCTGAACAGGGGGCCAGGCGGCAGGCTGTGGGACCTGAGGACCCTACTGCCCACCCCCTAGCCTCAAGGCCCTGTGAGGGTGATGGGAAGACATGGGAAGGTCTGAGCTGGGGAGGAGGCAGAGGGTGCAGAATCCTGGGCCCCTCAGGAAAGCTGCATGCCAGAAGCCCCATCCATTTCCTGGGTGACTCTCTTCCACCAAGGAGGCCAGGGTGACTTTTCCTTTGGGTGGGGACATGAGGCTGCTTCACCCCCTGAAACTCTGCCTGGGTCCTCTTCTTCTGAAAAAACTTTTGGGGCAGGGTGGGGACATTTCCTCCTGGAGATAAGGCCTGGGCAGTTCTCCCTGGCTCCTCACTGCCTTCAAGGATGGCTGTGGATTCGGAGCCTGGCTGTCTGCTCATAGAAATGCTGGAATTTTTCTGACAACAACTGAGCCCCAAGCTCCCGAAGATCCTAGGGGCTTAACCTACCTCAAAGTCTATATGGTGTTTACAAACACTCTCCAACTGGTAAGTCTGCAGCCTTTAAAAAAACAACCCACAATTTTACGAGCTGCTTTGTTTGGCTTGGTTACAAAGGTCTGGCTTTGAACAAGGGGCCCTGTGACAGAGCCTCTAATTTGGAGAGGAAATTGAACTCAAGTATCTTTTCTAATCTTTTTTTGCTTAGGGTTTCCTTTCAGAAAACTAAAAACGTTCATACGTTATCCATATTCTTCCCTCGCCCCCCCCCCCCCCCCCTTAACAATAAAAATAGTGTTTTATCTCATGGGAAAATATATCTTTCTGTTTTAGCTGCTCTTTTGAGATCCAATTCACATACCACAATTCACCTGTTTAAAGTGCACAATTCAGTAGTTTTTTTAAAGTATAAAACGTATGCAGCCATTGATACAATTAATTTCAGAACATTTCACCCCTCCCCCCTCAAAAAAAAGCTCTGTACCCTTAGCCATCAGCTCAATTTCCCCCACCCTTAGTCCCATCCCGAAAACCACGGATCTGCTTTCTGTCTCTAAAGATTTATTATTCTGGACATTTCATAGACATGGAGTCCTACATGATGAGGTCTTGGTGACTGGCTTACTTCCCTCAGCAAAACGTCCTCCAAGGTCATCAAGAAGTCTGCAGTACTGGGTACCCTTCCTTGAATAACGTGCCAAGTGCTTCAGTCGCTACTTGGGCAAAACGACACGTAAGCATTGGTTCCTGCTTCACGTGGGACTTTTCGGGACCTCCACCTGGAGTTCTCTGTAGCGTGCACAGGTGGACCACACGTTCAGTTGGAAGGAAGAAGAGGGGCTGCCTGGAGGGGTGGGGCAGGAGTTTTACGACGTCAAGATATAAACGCAGACCCCTCCATTGAGATTTAAGAATTGATCCCCGATGCTCTTGCTGCTCTCTAGTGGTGGGCAATTCTGCACCACCTCCTTTGGGAGGCTCCTCTTGATGGTTGCCCGAAGCTGGAGGTATTATATTCCAGACCCCAGGGCCAGGCTCCTCATACGGACTCTACTTTGGGACCTGGTTCGCTATCAGTCGTTTGTATAACATCGTAGCAAGAGTAGGTTCAAGTCCCTGATTCTCCTCTCCAGGGGGAGATTTTCACTTAAATCCAGAAGCTCATCACTGTAAGGGTTGGAAGGCTTTGCTGTTGGCATTAAGTTTTATGCACCAGGAAAGGAAGAGGGTGTGTGTCCTTCTGAGAACCTTGGAGAGGAAGTGTCTCCCCTGAACTGGAAAGTGGGAGAACCTGGCTCTGGCCTTGCTTCCCGCCCTGGGTGCCCTACCAGGAGGGGCGGGGTGTGCAGTTTGCATCTGCCATGTAAGACACTGAGCTCTGACTCTGGGCATTGACCCTGTGCTAAGTGTTAGTGCTGTAGCTCCCTGCGTGTTGATGGCAGCCCTCCAGGGTCACCGTTACCATTATCCTCATCATATAGACAGGCTAAGGGCTTGCTACCTTCACAACCAGTTAGCTGCAGCGGCTGGGAGATGTCAAGTGAAGAGGCCAGTTGGCCCCATGGAGCTGGAACTCAGAGGAGGCAAGAGCTGAGCCTAGGTGTGGGGTTACCGCACATCGATGCCTTAAAGCAGGGATGGGGTGAGGTCTCCTAGGGAGGGGGGCTCCAATGAGGCCCAGGGTCAGCTATCAGAGGGGACAGCAAAGGAGCCAGAAAATGAGGCAGGAGGGAGGAGACTGAGGGATGCAGAGTGTAGGTGCTGGCTGGCAGACGCCAAGTAGAAGTGTGTGGTCTCTAGGAAAATCCATTTGATCATCACTTTACGGCTGTAGTGCAAAGATGATCTGCTTTGAAGAGGAGCCCAGGGACACAGCCCCAGGCTCCATCCCTGGGGTGGAATTGAACTCAGGTACCTTCCCTGTCCTTTTGCTTGAAGTCTAACTTGAGAGAGAGAGAGAGAGAGAGAGAGAGAGAGAGAGAGAGGTAAACGGTGACAGCCTGTAAAAAGATCTGTCCATATCCTAACCCCTCAACCTGTGAAATGTGGCCTGATTTGGAAATAGGGTCTTTACAGAGGTAATTAAGTTAAGGATCTGCAGATAAGATCTTCCAGGTAGGCCCTAAATTTAAGGACACATGTGCTTGTAAGAGACAGATTAGGAGAAGACACAGACACAGAAAGAAGGCCATGTGACAACCGAGGCAAAGATGGGAGTAATGCAGCCACAAGCCAGGGGACATGTGGGGCCACCAGGAGCTGGAAGAGGCAGGAAGGGTCCTCTCTGAGCCTTCAGACGTTGGGAGAATATGCCTATGTGGTTTTAAGCAGCCAGGTGTGGTCATTTGTTGCAGCCCTGGGAAACTCATACAATGCATATCAATATGTCTATGCCTATCTATATAAAAATATCTGTGCATACAGATATGGTTATAAAATAGATATCCTCCCTTGTGTACATATCATATGTCATATAAAATGAGACTATACAACCTGTCTTAGCGTTTCTCAAAGTGTGGTCCAAGGAACCCCTGCATCAAAATTACTTGGGGACTTTGTCAAAATAAAGATCCAGGGTCCCACTCCCAGACACATGGGGCTTGATAGTCTGAGCGGGGCCCCTGAATGGGCATGTTAAACCAGCTTCCCAGGTGATTCTGATGGACTTGGAGGTCTGGAGCCCTGGTGGTCCCTGGATGTGACCTTGAGGACGACTTGAGGGCAGGTGGGAAAAGACTCCGCACAGGGCGGGCAGACTGTGTTGGCTGAAGGCAGGTCATGCGTGTGCCTTCGTTGAGGCTGGTTTGTGTTGTGGGCCAGATGTTTGGGGTCATAGAGACCCAGCTCGGCCCCTGGGCGCAGCTGCTCTGAGAAGAGCCAAGAGCAAACACAGAGCCTGTTGTTGGGCTGACGCTTGTACTCACACGCTTGGCTTTCCAGCCGTTTCAGCAGCTGCTCCGTGTTGGGCCGCTCCGGGAATTCCGGGGCTCAGAGAAGTGGCCAGGGCTGACATCCTAGGAGCAGCTGGTGGGGT
Organism: Craseonycteris thonglongyai; assembly: GCA_004027555.1. Taxonomy (NCBI): domain Eukaryota; kingdom Metazoa; phylum Chordata; class Mammalia; order Chiroptera; family Craseonycteridae; genus Craseonycteris; species Craseonycteris thonglongyai. Next base: position 6,998 of record PVKE010017167.1, read on the forward strand.
GGGCCACCGGGCCATCTGGAAGTTTCCGGGCCTCAAGGAACACTTACATAACTGTTTCAGAGGGCAAGTTTGGATGATGGCTTAGCTCGGGACAAACTGAGTGTTCCCCACATTGGGCTGGTAGGGCGGGCTGGGATGGCACCTCCAGGCCCATCGCGGCAACAAGGACCTTCTCATATTCCTTGAGCCTCCCCAACCGCCCACAGTGCTCCATGTTGTCAAGGGTGGAAGAGTAGAGGAGGGAAAACTAAGCTCAATGAGGGCAGAGCCGTCTGCTTGCTTTGTCACCCATAGTGCTTAGACTAGGGCTTGGCACATAGTAGGTACTCAGTAGATGTTTGTTGAATGAATGAGTGCATGAGCAGGGTTTCTGCTAGGAAAAGAGTCAGTACAGAGCAGGGGAGGGGGGTTCAGCGTGCTCTCTGCACCGTCAGCATTTTCATCACCTGGGGACTTAGTAGAAGTGTCCCCATAGCTTGGCAGGCCCCAGCCCCTTCCTCCTGCATCAGACTCTCTGGGGTGGGTGGCGAGCTGTACCAGCACTTCAGGGTTCTACTGCCCCCGCCCCCCAGTGTGAGAACCACCATGTGGTGCCTGAACTTTAGCCCAGGCTGTGTGTTAGAATCACCCTCAGAGACCCAAGAACCAAAGCCAACCAAACCCACATCCACTTCAGGCTGATGGGATCCGAGTCCCTGCAGGTGGCGGGTGTTTAGATGTTTCTAGCGATTCTCCGGGGTGACTGAGTTTCACTAAAGTGGCACACTGAGCATGTGAAGTAACATGGGTTTGGATTCAAATCCTGGCCCTACCTCTTGATAACTGGGTGACTTTGGGCAGATGACTTAAAGCCCTGTGCCTCAGTTTTCTCATCTGCAAACCGAAGGTAGTAATAACAGTATCTGCCTCATAGATGTGGAGATTCATGTGTTCATTTCTGCAAAGTGCTTGTGATAGTGTTTGGGACCCAGTGAACAATGAGGGGAAGCTGCTGTTATTGGCAGTAGCAATATTACTATTACTATTAGTATCATTCGTACTATGATTAATATTACTCCTATGGTTACCACTGCCACCAGCATTATTACTGTTGTTACCATTATTACTACTGCTACTCATGCTTTTACCATACTGCTAGGATTACTTCTGCAACTATTATTATTAGTGCTATTATTAATGCTACCACCATTATTACTGTGATTACTACCGCTACTACTCTTACTACTATTATCACCATTAATACTGTCACAATTCTTACTGTGATTACTACTGTGATTACTATTATTACTCCTAGTACTACAGTTAATGTTACTATCATTATTACTGTGGTTACTGCTGCTACTACTATTACTACTACTATTAATAACACCAATAATATTATCACCACTCTTACTGTGATTACTATTGCAATTACTATTATTACTACTACTGTTAGTGCTATTACCGTTATCACTACTATTATGACTATATTACTATTTCTACAATTTTTATTAGTATCTCTCTTATTGTTAGTCATTATTACCGTAAGTATTACTGTTATTACTATTTTGTCAAGGCATTAGAACTTTGTCCTCCAAGTTTCTTCAAGGAGGGACAGTCACCTTTCATATCTGCTGACTGAATTCTGGGCTGTTGGAGCAGGAACTCAACTAAAAGTCCTACACTCTGTAGAACCACCACCCCACAGGGGTCAGAGTGTTCCCGGCTCTTGACGCTGCAGAACCCATTCGAAGGCTGAGAAAAGCCCTTTGGAAATCACTGGTTGGAAGCTGAGGGGCCACTACCCCTCCTCTCCCTCACACTTGGGAGCAACATCTCCCCTGGAACGCAGCTGCACCCTTTCCCAGAGGGTTCCAGAATGCCAGGGAGCCAGGGAAGCTGGGATGGCTCAGCGGTTTAAGCGCTCACTTTGCAGCCCCGGAGACTGAGGATCAAATCCCAGCCCCAGCCCATGTGGACCCACATGCTGAGCTGGGCTGTGCCCCCAGTTCAGTTCTTGCCGGGGCCTATGCGGGAGGCTCCGGGCCCAGTTCCTGCCCTGCGCAGCCCTGTGCCCACCTGTGGAGTGAAACTATATGGAAAACTAATGCTGTCAACTATGGAGACTGCTCTGGGCCCTCCCCCTTCTCTCTGTCTCCCTCTGTCTGTCTCTCTGTCTGTCAAAAACAATAAAAATAAATCTTTAAAAAGAAAAGAATGTCAAGGAGCCACCAAGCCACACCCAGCCTCTCAGGCTCACGTTTTAAAAGGGTTTCAGCCAAGCTTTTGTCCTGCCCAAGCAAACAGACAAAATTGATGGCAGAGATTTCTTCAAAGGAGTTCTTCCCTCCCCAAATCCTATCTTCTAGGGGCCAGAAGTGAAACAAAACAGAGTGTCTCTCCCAGCTTTGGAAGCCAGAGATGGGAACGCCTCTTCTTTTTTTTTAAAGGCCCAAGTATTGAAGGAAAATGTCCACTACATCAAGCTGTGGTTTGCTCTGCACGTTTCTTTAGGAGAAAGGGAGAAAACATAATATGAAACTTCAAAAAAGGAAATGTATAAGGAACTTTTAGAATTCAGAATATAATTTGCAAACCTGTACTTAATAAACGGAGCAAAAAACTCCTTCAGAGGGGTTTCTGATATGAAGGCGGAGCCTGGCTTGCAGTTCCTAGTGGGATGGGTGGGGTTCAACCAAGGGCCATGGAGTCCCAGGGCGGGGAGTTCCCTCTCCCTGCTCTGACCAGCCAGTTAATCTCTGAAAAAAACAGAAAAATGACCTCTGCAAGAGCCATGGATTTAATCAAACACATATATTTCAAGTGTCGTTTTCCCTAACCACAGGATAAGTACATGGTCATTAATGAACATCTGGGAAATGAAGGAAAGTAGAAAGACGAAAAGCCCATGTTCAGAGAGAACCTCTGTTACACTCTAGTGAGTTTCTTTTCAGTCTTCTTTTTTTTTTCCTTTAAAAATATAGATCATATACTGTAGTAGATTACGTTTCATATTCTTTAACTTACTATGACAAAGATTTTTCTTTCTCCTTCTCTCCGTGACCTAGAGTTACGTGGACTGACAGACAACACCCGGTCTGGTGTCACTAAGCCAGGCACCCTGGGAGGTGACTCTGACCCTGCCTTCTCCCTCTCCCCAAAGCCCATGTTCCCCCAAATCCTATCAGTGGTGCCACCTCAGTACCTCTCAATCCACTCACTTCTCTCCATGCCCACAGTCACCGCCCCAAGCTGCTGCCCGGCTCGGAGGTGCTTTAGACGGAATTGGCTTGGGGATGCCAGGGTAACTCAGGAGGTTGAGCGCTTACCGCGCAACCTTGAGGTCTGGGGATCAAATCCTGGCCCTGGCCTGTGCAACCCCATTTGCTAAGCTGTAGCGCAACTGGTAACCACCTGGGTGGCAGTGAAGGTTCTTGCCTTCTATGCAGGAGGCCCCCAGTTTGGTTCCCACCCCGCACGGCCCCACAGCCGCCTGTGTGGAATGAAACCATGTCACAACTAATGATGTGCAATTGTGGAGACTGATCTGGGCCCTCCCCCTTCTCTTTCTCTCTCACTGTCTCTTAAAAAAAAAAAAAGATTGGCTGCAGGCCTCACACAGGGTTGGGCTGTGATGCTCTGGTTTCCAGCTCCCACTCTGGACCCCTCAGTCCATTTTCACACTGTTGCTGAAATATGCTTTCAAAAGGCAAGTTCGATCACATCACATAAAGACCAGATTCCTCCTCCAGGAAGCCTTTCTGACTGCACTCCTGAACGCCCTACTTCACGGCACCACATGCCACTGCCTGCTGCCCTCGCAGGTGTTTGTGGGCCCACTAGCTGCCCTCTCCCGAATCATGGTGCTTCTGAGAGACGCACGCTGAAACTGCACTGGCGGACGTCACAAATGAGAGAGCTCCCACTGCACATCCCTAAGCACGTTAGAGCCGCTTTATAATTCGCATGGTGGAGCCATCACTGTTCTCTTAATCCTGGTCGTTTTGTTGGAAGTTAGGATATGCGATCAGCCAGCACGATGTATATTCCATTTTGGCATCCCCCATCCCAGTGCTGACAGTGGTATGATAGCTCCGATTTTTTTATCAAGGAAAGAGATCTGGGTCTTAGTCTAAAGAATTTCTGGAAAAAGAGCTCAGTGGGGCGGGGCTGGGGGGAGGTGGAGATGAAGACGGTGTTTCCCTGAAAGTCCTGCTGGGTTACCTGCACCCGGGGCCTCCTGGAAGTGGGAGACCCAACTCCGGATGTCCCCTCTTCCTGCCCCCCAGAGTTTGGGGATGCAGTTGTCACATAACCGCAGCAGTCACTGCCTTCTGTTGTCAATGAGTGAGCCTCCTGGGGCCATTTGGAGAGACAGCTGCATGGTAAGCTGAGGCCACAGGTGCCCAAACAAAGACACCGTTGGGATCTTCCAGGTGCCAGGCTCTAAGCTCCTTCTCCTGGGTTATACTTTAGGGTTACCGGTAGGTCACTGAGTCCCTGCGGCCAATGCAGGGATGATACAGGAGGAGGTCATTGTGGGGTGAGATGTGAAGAGTCTGAGGTCACCCCAAGCTGGGACCCATCGCTGCTAACACCTCATGGTTTTCCCACCATAATCCAGTGCCTTTTTGTTACAATAATAATTTTCTTACTAAGTGGCAGGCAGTGGGGTTTGTGACTCCTGCCTTTAACAAAGCAACCAGAGGAGAAACAAACCCACACAGTCTGAAAGGAAGAAAGTTGGCCAAATAGTAAGATTTGGACCCCATTCTCAGCAGCTGGGCAATGATTGGAGAGAATGACAAAACATTTTAGCCTTGAAACAATCGTCATTCTGATCAGCATCACCACTGTCATTATAAAGTTTGTCCAGCATGGAGTCATTGCCTTGGGCACCATTCATGGCTGTATTTGAGAGACAAGAATATAGAAGTGTAGATTGAAGATCACAGGGTTCATAAATGGCAGAGTTGGACCTGACCCATGCCCAGATTCCTTACCTGCTCTCTGACACCCAGAACACTTCCCTGCTCTCCGGACAGCCAGGCCGCTCCTGCAGGCAGAAGACTGGGCAGTTGACTACACTTGTGAAGTCTCAGTCTTCCCACCTATAAAATGAGCTAATACTACCTAACTCACAGCTCTGCAGAAACCATTTTGCACCCTTCCCTCTTCCCCTCGCTTTCCTCCTCTCCCTTCTTGCCTTGGTATAAACTATCTCCACCTGGATACTCTCCCACCTCCTACCTTGGCCCAGACCATGTGGGTTCCCTGAGACCCTCCTCACCTCTCTAATTCCTACCCTGTGTCTGTGGGTACCCTCAGGGCAGGGTGGGTCTGTGTCTCACTGACCATTGAGCCACCAAGGTCACCTCCAGTGCCCAGTACACAGTAGGTGCTTTTATCATCATTGGAGCTGGGAGGAGGAGGTGAGGATGTCTAAGGCAACTGTGGCCTCTCAGACAATCTGCCCACTTGAGTGTGATAATTCCCAGCAGCCACTGAGTGGCCCGAGGAGACTGAGGTGTGTTTCAATGTTGGGGAGTGCTGGTAATCCGAAAGAGAGGGGCCAGGCTGCACGGGGCATGCCACAGATTCGGTGCTACTTACTGTTTGCTTGTTTGTTATGAATTTTTGGTAACTTTTTATTTTGGTATCATTTCAAACTTACAAAAAAAGTTGCATGACTAAGAAGGAGTTCTCTTGTCCCTTTCACCCATATCCATCAGTATTTTAGATTCTGCCCCATTTGCTTCATTATACTTTCTCTGTACATGTTTTCACATATATATTATTACGTATTATATGTATGTAAGTGGCCGGCATCGGTCTCTTCTAACCCTCAATATTTCAGCATTTATTTTCTACGAGCAGGCCTTTCTCTTATCTAACAACAGTAAGATGATCCAGATCAGGAACTTGTACCATTTACAAGTTCTTATCGTACTATCGTACGTCTGCCATAGTGTAATATACTACAAAACTATTACCTAAGTCACAGCTCATTTTCAACTTCTCTTAGTCGTTCCAATAAAGTGCTCCGGGGCTGTTTTTGTTTTCCTGGGCCCAGCATCAGTGGCGCATAGTTATCATGCGCCTTTCATCTCCTCGAATTTGGAATGGGTCCTGAGTCGTCTTTGTCGTTCAGGACTTGTTTTCGAAGCATCGGCTTCTTGGTTTGGCCCGTGAGTCGGGGAACTATGAAAGCCATTCTGAGCCAAGTTTAGAGAATTATTCATGTTATGAAATGGATGCCCCGACATGTGATCGTGTCCTGTCATGAGGCCCCAAAGTGTGGCTGTGACCTACACTTTATTTTTAGGTTGGGGACTCCCTCTGAGGGTGGTGTGGCCGAACAGTTAGGAATGTGCAGTGACCCAACTGCTCACGCTCAAATCCTGGCTCTGTTCCTTCTAGCCTGTGTGACCATGAGTAAGTCACGCACCCTCTCTGTGCCTGTTTCCTCATCTGTGAAATGGGGATAATAATGGTTCCTACCTGATGGGGTTGTTAGGAGGATAAATGCGTTTATATTTGTAAAGAGCTGAGAACATGTAACATGGAGCATTTTTGCAGTCTGGTGGCCATCTGGTTTCAATCACACAATCTTAAAGAGGTAGCTTGCATCACACACACTAATCCTAGACAACAGTGGCTCAGTCACAGGAAACATGTTCATTCTTCTCCCACCTTCCCCCTCTTTCTTACACACACATACACACACACACACACACACACACACACACACACACTCCTTTTCATTGGGTTCCTAAGCCCAGAATTCCAGATAAGGGACTTTGTCAACTGCCGTCTGAGACCCTAACCCAAAAAGGATTGGCCTCCACACCTCAGACAAGTCGCTGAGAGAATGATCCCCACTGACTTTCTTCCCTAGTTTAGCCCCCATCATTGAACAAGGAGGGGCCAGAGTGAAAATTGGGAAGTGGGGAGTCGCAGAAATAAATCCTCTTCTTGCAGGGCCGAGAAGGTGGAGCAGGGAGCTGCGGCTGCTTGGGCTGTCGGGTTTCCTGCCCCTGGAAATCACACTTCACTCCCTTGCACCCGCGTGGGCCTGGGTTTACACCCACACACATCCTGACCTGCAATCTGGGGCTCCCGACGTTGGGAAATGAGACCAGGCTTCTGCACGTGTGTTTCCAGGGTTGTTCTCGTCCATCCTGTGCTCATTCACTCACTCGTTCCTTCATCATTCATCAGAGTGTAACTGGCTGCTCCACTGTTTTTCTAACAGCTCACCTGTTATTGTGATACTAGCGGACACAATTGTGGGCCTCCTTTGCTATTACGTTACCGTCAGTCTTTATTAAGCAAGCCAGGTGCTGTTTTAAGCACTTTTCACACACGATCTCATTGACTCCCGGTAACCTCTCTATGAGATAGGTGGTGTCCCCTTGTACAGATAAGGAAATGGAGGCACAGAGAGATTAAGGCACTGGCCCAAGGTCACACAGCTAGAAGGGACCATGCATGCCCTCAGGACTCTAACTTTTGGGTTCCTGGGGATGATGTTGGGAATGACAAAGAGTCTAGTGTGGGGCTGATGACAAGCTCAAGGACTTGGGGTATGACATTCTTAGAAGGCAGAAATACAGAGATTTGTAAGACAGTGAGGGAAGTATCACAGAGGTCACACCGTTCTAGGGGTGAAGCCCAGCTCAGGCATCTATCAGCTGAGTGACAAGTCTCTGAGGCAGGCAGGTCTCCCACTGGGGCTCAGAGAGGGAACTCAATGGTTGACTATGACCAGCAATCAGGGGTGGAGCTGGGTGCTATAGCACAGAATTCTGGCTCTTGCTTTGCACCTGGGTGCTGTGCAAGGTGGGGCCATGTGCACCCAGCACAACTGCCAAGTTCACAGCGGCCTACTGGGTTTGGTTTTGCCTCTTGTCTGCATTAACTTGGCCAAATGATTTTAACTCAAGCCTCAGTTTCCTCATCTAACAAATGGGCACAGTAGTTCTTATGTCATGAGGTCATGGTGAACAGAGGACACTTTGTTTTCGCAGGCTCAGCTCACTCAGGAGTAGCAAATGGGCCCTTTATTTTGGCCAGGCACACTGTGTATTACCTTCTTGACGTGAGCCAGGGGGGAGGCCCCAGGAAAGACTAGAAGGGAGGAGGGTGGCAGTATGGTTTGAATTAAGCTGTTTATATGCATCTTCTCCCAGTCACAAATGGCTATAGTGACAGAGAAACGTGGTTTCAATTTTCCATTTGGGATCAGACATCTCATGGCTCTGCCAGCCCCCTCCGGAAGTGGGCATGTCATCCCAGTGACCTTGGGCACTGGGGACAGTAGTTTTAGACCATCATATCCCCTTCCTGCCTCCTTGAGCCACCAGGCCAGCCAGGGAAGAAAAACAGTCCTCACAGACCCCAGCTCTCGCAGACCCCAGCCTGCAGCCTCTCTGGGACATTCAAACTGTCCTTGCACACTTGTGCCCACATACACACCTGCATGAAAAGTCCGTCTTATTTTGGGAGCAAAACTGATTAGTATGGGTCCACACCCATCAGCACATACTTCCATCTCAGTGGACCCATTTGGCCAGAGTGGACCATCCAGGCCAAACCCAACAGGGAGGGTAGGGCGGCGCGGGCAGATGGAAGGGCAGTCTGGGCTTTTGGCAATTTCCATCTTGATTTCCACAGGCGACTCAAGCTGGAAGGAAGCTTGACTACAAAGATCTAGAAGTCAAGGGATGCCTGGATGGGTCCGCATGTTAAGCTTTCGCTTCACAGCCCCGGGTCTGAGAATCAAATCTCTTCGCCAGTGTGGACCCATAGGTGAACTGGGGTGTGGCCCCCAGTTTGGTTCTTGCCAGGGCGAGCTTCCCCTGTGGGAGGCCCCCAGTTCAAGCCCTCAGCTCATGGAGGCATGCCTCCCATGCAAGAGACCTCCACCTGGTTCCTGCCCTGCGTGGCTCCACGCCCACCTGCATGGAATGAAACTATGTTGAAAACTGATGATGTGCAATTATGGAGACTGCTCTGGGTCCTCTCCCTTCTCTCTGTCTGTCTATCTCTGTCAAAAACAATAAAATAAATCTTAAAAAAAAAAAAAAGATCCAGGAGTCAGCTCATGGAGGCCTAGGGTAGACCTGTGGCCATGGCCAGGACCTGGGCAAGGTGCTTAGCCTCCTTGGGCCTCAGTTTCCTCATCTGTCAATGAGGAATATCAACACCTGCCTTGTGGATGTGGTGAGAATTAAGAGGATGCATGGGAGGCACCATGAATTGTCAAGCCACATACTCAGGTGTGCAGAAAAAGGTGCATCTTTATTTTTCTATAATGAACCTTGACCTTTAGCTCTCAAGTCCTGCCCCATCCCCCATCTCTAATGAATAAAATGACCATTCAGAAAAAGGTTTTTCTTGTTCCAAGTTTAAATCAGTTCACTCTGCGGGGTCTCCACCCACCGCCCCTTTGAAGTGGAATTCCTTTTTTTTTGTTTGTTTTTTAAGATTTATTATATTGTTTGAGAGAAGGTGAGAGAGAAAGAGAGAGAGAACAAGAACGGGGAGGGCCCAGAGCCGTCTCCGTAATTCTGTGTCATTAGCTGTGACATGGTTTCATTCCATGTGGAGCTGCACGGGGCCAGAACCGAACCAGGGGCCTCCCGCATGGCGTGGGGACCCTCATCACATTCCTTTAAAAACAGAAGCCAGAGACCATCTCTCCTCAGCTCAGAACCCTTCCAAAGCCTCCCAATGCCCTAGACTCAACACCCAAATCCTTCCCACAGCCTGAGGGCCGCTCCTCACCTGCCCACCAGCTCTCACCCTCTGGTCTCACCTGCCCCTCTGCTCCCTCTCCTTCGGCACAGATCTCCTGGGGCCCCTTGGGCCGCTCCCACTCCCTTCTCACCTTGGAGCTTTCTGCTTCCTCCAGCTGGAACTCTCCTCCCCCACCCTGGCTCCTCCCTCACCTCACTCTGCTTTCATTCAAATAGTTACCTTCTCAGTGACCCCCTACCTCACCTTCTCTGGCCACCCAATTTAAAACCCGTCACCTCCCCAAACTACGTCCCCGCCCTGCACACGGCCCTTCTTGGCCTTCCCTTCTCTGATTTCTTTTTCTCTGCAGCATGTCTCCCCACCTAATCACCTGTGTAACTTGTTTGCTTGTTTACTGCCCGCCGCCCTCACGCAAATGTAAGCTTCACCTGGAAGCAGATGCATTTGTGTCTTTTTTTCAGTTGGTGGTCAATAAACGTCAGACGGATGAGTGAATGCAGAATGGGTGGATGGATGGTGGATGGATGATGGGCAGTGGATGGGTGGATGGCTCAGTCTGGGAAATGCTTCAAGGTCTGGAAGGAAGTGGAAGAATAAGTCCCATCTACTCCCCAGTTTCCCAGCACTGATCTGGGGGCGGCCTCCCTTTGTCCCCACTTGACTTCAGGAGGACGAGAGATGGACACAGGCAGCTCTTCCCAGCACCCTACACTCCTTTGGGGATTTCTTACAGGACACTGAGTATCCCACAGAGTTGCAGGGAGGGCTGGGGGACCAGGAGAGAAGGTTCTACAGCCAGAAATGATGCCCAAGGTCATACCACAGAATGGCCCGGTGGGACCCACCTGCTGGGTGACTGAGCCCTGGGCAAGCCAGCTTGTGCCATGCAGCTCCCTGGGGTAGGAAGCTGGACTATCCCATTAGTCCCACACCTAAGGCTGTCAGATAAAACTCAGAAGACCCAGGCCAATTCAAATTGCACATAAAGAACGAATCATATTCTAGTAAAAGTATGTTCTATACAATATTTTATTGCTATTATTATTTTTTTATTTTTTTCTAAATCTGGCACCTGTATTTGCCACCCGGTCAGCCCCTACTGCTCCTCAGAGAGAAATCTCTAGGCACTAGTTTCTTCACATCGGGGCTCCCAATTCAACATCATAGAAACATGTCACATGCATACATCCTAGCTGCAAGGGAGTCAGGGAAACCAAGCATCAGACAAGCTAATCTTCTACAGTAGGAAGGGGCTCTGCTCCATGAATTTGAGGCACCCCCTTAGACCGCTGACAGTGCCTGGTTTTAGGCTTCTGCTCTCCTACTATCCAGTGGGTCTGGGCAGGGGAAATAATCAGACTCTTTCAAAATCTGCTGTGTGTTCCATGAGATTTGGTTTTTGAGGTACGGCATTCTTTCCCTCGACCTATTTTTTCTGCCAGATAGTTTTATGTCTATTGAGATAGAATTTCCACTAAAAGGAACGAAGGCTCCTAAGAGAAATGGCTGATTCCAAGACTGGGACAAGGAAAGTACAAGACAAGCCGGGAACATCTTGTTGTGCCAGAAAGTTGTGCCAAAACTGATGGGGCCATGTCAAAAGCACACAGAAGACAGCTGGAGGGAGCTCCCCCTGTTCACATCTGGGACGATTTGTGCACCCAACCAAAAATGAGAGTGAAGCATTGTAATCCACTGCATAAAACAAGAATTAACAAACCCATACCAACATGTGTGTGTATATGTAGATCTATACAGATACATGATATATAAGTAATACATAATATAGAACGTATATGTAAAAAACATTTATAAACATACAGTATAACATGTGTATGTGTGAATAAATAAATGAATAGGGGAGAAGGGAAGACTTTTTCTTACAGGAGAGGGAGTAACAAGTGTGGAAGGCATAGTGGAGTTGGAAAAGCCACCACCTGGCAGCCATGATAAAATATTTCTGTAGGCAACAATCATCCATTGATGATAAAACTTGTGAGCAAAGATTGTTAGGGGGTATTGGGTATTTACATAGTCTCCATAGATCTCTCCATAAGGTAATTATTTATTATGAAAAAAAAAAATAGGAACTTCACAGTGGAGAAATCTGGCAGACACCACCTTGATCAAGGGATCAACGATGACAGCAACAGCAACAAGACTAATAGACATGGGCCTCCCGCTATGGCGCCCTGAGCAGGACACATCAGTTCTGTGAGGTTCCTGCCAAAAATGTGTCACCTGAGTCTAATCATGAAGAAACAATGTACCAACTCAATTTGAGGGGCATTCTACAAAATATTTGGTCAGTAATTTTTCAAAAATATCAACATCATAAGGGAAGAACATAAACTGAGAAGCTTATTCAGAATCAAACTCTAAAAAGACATGAAAACTGAATGTGATTCGTGACCTGAGATTTCCTTGGGCCATAACAAACATTACTAGAACTATCAGTGAAATCTGAGTAAGGTCCACAGATCAGATCATATAATGCACCCCTGCTAATTTCCTGACTGAGATCATTATACCAGGTTATGCAAGGAAATTTTCTTTTCTTTATTTTAAGTGTAAGTTTCTTTCTTTCTTTCTTTCTTTCTTTCTTTCTTTCTTTCTTTCTTTCTTTCTTTCTTTTTATTTTTATATTTTATTGTTAAATTTAATGGGGTGACATTGGTTGGTAACAATTAGATAGTTTCCCGATGTGCAACTCCACATCACATCACCCATGCATCGCATTATGTGCCCACCTCCCAGAATCAGGTCCTCCTCCACCACCATTTATCTGGTGCCCACTCTAAGTTTCTTTTTTAAGGAAAAAGTTTTGTTATTTTTCATTGTTTTGAGAGAGGTGAGAGAGAGACAGAGAGAGAAGCAGGGTGGGCCCTGAGAAGTCTCCATAGTTGTACACCATTAGTTGTGATATGGTTTCATTCCACACAGGTGAACATGGGGCCATGCAGGGTGGGAACTGAACCAGGTGCCTCCTGCATGGGAGGCAAGAACCTTCATTGCTATCCTGGTGGTTATGGTTCCACTGTTTAGCATATGGGCTTGCACGGGCTGGGGCCAGGATTTGATTCCTGGATCTCGCAGTTGTAAAGCAAGCGCTCAACCTGCTGAGCTATCTCGATATCCCAAAGTGTCTTCTTCTCAGTAAGAGAATGTTCTTTAGAGATAAAGGGGGTCTCATGTCTGCAACTTCCTCTTAAACGATATAGAAAAGAAAGAGAAAGAAAATGATCAAGTAGAAGGCAAGAAATGTTCATGTCTGGAGGATCTGAATGGAGGGCATATGGAAACTCTTTATATATGATTCCTGCAACTTTTCTACAAGTTTGAAATGATGTCAAAATAAAAAGTTAAAAAACAAAAATGTCTGTTTAGAAACTCAAAAGCGAACTTTGACCCCTTGTCTTGCTATTCTGCTGTGACCTTGCTTCCTCGAGAGAAAAGCTAGAACACTGGGCTGCTGCTGAAGGTCCAGACCAGGGTGTTAGAGGGGGGAAAAAAAACAACCCAAGAACTTGCAACATTTTTGTTAAAATAACAGTAATAGTAGCTCTAATAACTACCACGTATATAGCGTTTATTATGTGTCAGGCTTCCAAATGCTTAAAAAAAAACCCAACTATATTTATTTGTTCAAGCCTCATAACAACCCTATGAAGTAGCTGCTACTATCATGCCCATTTTATATATGAGAAAACTGAGGCACAGAAAGGTCAAATTACATGTCCAAGTGGTAGAGTCAGGATTTGAACCCAGACCCGCTGGCTCCAGGTTTCTTTCCCTCAGAAGTGTCATATTGGAAAGATTTCAAATGTTTCAACCTTGAGGGATGGAAAAGGAAAACTGGAATAAAGCACTAAGGAGTTCTGGACTCAACTCCAATGTGAAGATGGGGGGACGTTTGCTCGCTCCTGCTCAAGAGAAAAAAAAGTCAAGGGTGACTGACCCCATGATGACCCACACATAGGAATTAGCTGATAGACATATGCCAAAGTCATAAAGGGAAATATCTTCAAAGTAAATGAAAAACTGGGACACTGCAGAGACTTAGAAAATTAGAAAAAGAACCGAATGGACATTCTAGAATTGAAACATCGAATTATCTGAGAGAGGCAGAACCAGCTGTTACATTGCTTTTGCCCTTCCTATTGTCCCTCTTCTTTCCCAGAAAGCCTCTGACAGGCTGGAAGGAAGCCATCATCTTTCAACCACGAGGACATGTGACAGAGCAGGCAGTGGGAAGGAACCTGGTCTTTGGGGACTTCCCAAGCACCATCCCCTTGGGCTAGGCCCACCAGACATACCATTTTAAATGGGGCAGAAAACAACTGTACTGTCCCATGTCAAATGGTGCATATGGTCAGGCTAGTCCCACTGGGCTAAATCCAGGGTGTCGCTAGGCTGACCATATGTACTGTTTGAAACAGGACAGTACTGTTGCTTTCTGTCCATTTCAAATGGGACGTCTGGGATGCTGGGATAGGTCAGTGGTTGAGTTCTTGCCTCACAATCATGGGGTCTGAGGTTCACTTTCTCATCTTCTCTCAAACAATAAAATAAATCTTTAAAAAAAAACAAAAAACCTCAAGAAAATAATCGGGACATCTGGTCACCCTACCTTGGATCTCCTACCTCCCACTGTGGCTGGGTCTCTGTTCCGTGCAGCCAAATACATTCCTAACTGACACTGATAAAAATCGAATAGCATCTGAATGATAGTTGACAAGTATAATGGAATGAGCATGTCCTTGAAAGAGACGTGTGCTTGTTAAAGGAGAGAGCACATGCTTGGTGCCTGACCTGGCACACAGTAGGCCGTTTCTTTGCTCCTTCCTGTGTCAGGTGGGGAAGGGGGACAGTGGGCCCAGGCTGGGGACAGTGAAATGGAGAGGAACCGTCGTGGGGACCACAGCCACGATTGGGGAGAGGTGAAAGCAGGTGAGCTGGGACCCTGTGTGCTGACCAGCCAGCCTGTTCCGTACAGGGCGGCCTCTGCCCGCCTGGGGGCCAGGCCAGGCACTGACAGAGGGAATTGGTTTAAGGGCCTGTCTGCCTGGCTCTTGGCTGGAGGCTGCTCCCAATTCAGCAGGCCAAGATGAAAGAGTAAAAGGAATGTCATGAGGTTTTCAAAACCTGTGCCTTTGGCACCATTTTTTTTTTTAAGGGTCTAAATGATTTTTTAAGCCCCAGTAGCAGAGTCTAGGGCAGGTTTTGGCTTGGTGTGAAAATTGGAAGGAAGGTGGATAAATGAACAAACAAAAATCAACCCAATAAAACAGAGCTGTTTCGGGACCACCTACACTGCTGCAGGGGTTATTATTATTTTCTTTTTTAGAATAAAGATGCCGTGGCTTGAGGATCCAGTAGCCGATAGTTCTGTGTCACCTTGTCCCTGGGTTCTGAGGTCCCTCTGGCAGGACTGATGAGGGAAAGCCTTAAAGTCAATGTAGTCCAAGATTCTTCTACCTTCTGCTAGTATTCTGCCAGAGACGGGGAGCTCACCCCCTCTCCACATTAACCATTTCATCTTTGGATTGTTCTGCCAATTAGAACGTTCTTAATTGTATTTGGAAGAAACCTGTCTCCCTGTGACATGCTCCCGTTGAATGTTTTACACTGCAAAACAATGAGAGTCACCATCTGTGGCAGCTGTATGTGCATACTGCGTGCTGAGCATGTCTCAAGTTCGACCTTGTTTAGTCCACATAACTACACTGTTATTATCGCCCTTTTATGGAGGAAACCACTGGTGCTCAGAGAGGTTCAGTAACTTGCCCAGTGTCACACAGCTGATAAAGAGCTGAGCTGGGATTCAAACTCAGGCATCTTAACTCTGACATCATGCCACCTCCTATGACAATAAATCTTAATAAATTTAAAGAGAGTTTTCATAGCCCCCTGGTTTTCCTCTCTCCACTCTAAACTTTCCTGTTCTTTCAACAATTGCTTGGGATAAATCTGGAAGTGGACATGTGGCTCATTTATGATGAAAGGGACTTAAAACCAGGCCCACTGGGTGACACCGGGAAAGACTTTTTTTCCCTGATGAAAGAGAGAACCCTGTGGGAAGAAGATCCATCCACTCCTATCCTTCTTCCTGTCTCAAACTCAATAGGTGGGGACAGCTTGTGGCGTGGCGCCGCTGTGACCACAGAGGATGGGGGAGAGGTTTGTAGACATGTCGACCAACTGTCCTTATATCACCGCCGATGCCCTTGAATCACCGCCCTCCTGGCTTCTTCCTTGGGATATCTGGATGTCCTTAGAGTGATGATTCTTCCAAGGGGACAAGCACTGGACTCCCCTAAATGCTTGTTAACCGGGTGCTGGGCGACCCCCCAGGGTTCTGACTCAGTGGGTCTGGGCCAAAGCCTGAGCATCTGCATTTCAAACAAGTCCTGGGGCCACTAGACAAGGTTTCTGTTATCTGCAGCCCAAAAGCATTCCAACTGGTGCAAATGGGTACCATTACCTGAGCACTCCCTTTGAAAACGTTTAAATCTACAGCTCACCCGACTGAACCTTTACACAGTGATGAGGTGGCTGTGAGAAATCTCCACTTGGTGGATGAGCTCCCGGAGGCCCAAACAGGCGAAGTGACTTGTCTGACATCCCACAGCTGGTAAGGGGACGCCCGAATCCATGCTCTCGGTCCCTGTGTTACCTGGAGTTGGAGCAACCTCTGTCAGTGGGTCCCCAAGCAGCATGATCTCGCTGTAGTCTTCAACCTGAAGTTACACAAGTTTCATGGAGCTTTGCCTCATCTCGGATGCATTCTGCAAAAAGGAAGCGCCCGCCACTCTCTTCCTCACCACCTCTTCCTCTGGCAGCCACAAGCCTTAATGCTGGAGGCTGGGGACAAGGAGCTGGGTGGGGCACAGGACGGTGACATCCTGGGATATCAACACATGGGAAGGCTGAGAAGGCTACTGATTTGTGGGAGAAGAGCAGGGAAGTGAGGCTCCCCCATGCCCTGAGGGAGCTGCCCATGGGGTGGAGGGCGGGGGCGGGGGTGGTGGCTTTCTAAGCACCTGATATGCTTTTGTCAGAAAACCAGTGTTTCCCAAACACCGGTCATTATTATCCAATCTCCGTGATTTTGGCAATCTGTCTGCACAATTACTTAATATTTAAAAGTTACCACCTGAAGAGCCTTAGTCATAATTATTAAAGAGGAAAGCTATGTCCACCATCACTGGAATAGAGCCACACTTGTCATCAACAGAGGGACCGTGAAAGCAGAGGCAGAAGCATTGCTGGTGACATGAAAAAGGCCAGCCAGGTGTCCCAAAACCGCTGTGGGCTGTGGTGCCTTGGAGCACATGGGGACCCATGACTGCGCTCACATGGAAAGGGGCTGATGCTGGGAAGAAGATGACGATGACAGACTGGATTGTGTCCCCCTCTTCTGGATTCTCATGTTGAAGCCCTGACCCTCAATGGGACTGTATTTGCAGATGGGGCCTTTAAGGAGGTAATTAAGGTTCAGTGGGGTCACAGGATGGGCCCTGATCCAGCAGGACTGGTGTCCTTACAAGAAGAGCAAGAGGGGATGCCGGGATATCTCAGTGGCTGAGTGCTTGCCTTGAAATCCTGAGGTCCAGGGTTTGATTCCCGGCCTGGCCCGTGCAAACCTATATGCTGAACTGTGGTGCAACTGGTAACCATTGGGACGGCAGGGAAGGTTCTCAGCTCCCATGTGGGTGTCCCCCAGTTTGGCCTGCCCCACATGGCCCCACATGGCCCCACATGTACCCGTGTGGAATGAAACCAAGTCACCACTGATGACATACAACTATGGAGACTGCTCTGGGCCCTCCCCACTTCTCTCTCTCTCTCTCTCACCTTCTCTCAAACAAGAAAATAAATCTTTTAAAAAAAAAAAGAAGAAGAGCAAGAGACACCAGAGATACATGCTCAGAGGAAAGGACACACACAGGCAGAAGGTGGCCCTCTATGAGACAAGGAGAGAGGCCTCAGGAGACACCAGCCGGGTTGGCACCTTGATCTTGGACTTCCAATTCCCAAACTGGAAGGAATAAAATTCTGCTGTCAAGCCCTGAGTCTGTGGTGTTTGGGTACGGCAGCCTGAGCGGACTAGGACAGTGAGAGAATGAAGCTGAGCCTGTCACTCCTCATTGCTCAGTATGACATGGGGACCAGCATCAGGGGGCTCTCAGGCCCCACCCCGGACCTGCTGGACCAGAATCCGCATTTTGAAAATGTCCAACCCCCCGCCCCCCACCACTGCACCCCACAAGTGATGGGACTTTAAGTGACATCACTTCCCATTTATCAGTGGAGGTCTCCTCAAGGCTCCGGAAATACCACAGGAATTAGCATCTGGGTGCCTGTGTGTGACATTCCTTCCTGGTAGAAGTGGTGTGTAAACAAAATAGCTAACAACCCGCGAGGGGCTTTTAAATGGTTTGCTTCACAAACTGTTCCGATTTGCCCGTCAAAGATACATCAGGGGAAAGCTGGGATGGCTCAGCGGGTTAAGCGCTCGCTTTGAAGCCCCGGGGACCGAGGATCGAGTCCTGGCCCTGGCCCAGGCGGACCCACATGCCCTGCGCAGCCCTGTGCCCACCTGTGGAGTGAAACTATATGGAACACTAATGTCAACTATGGAGACTGCTCTGGGCCCTCCCCCTTCTCTCTGTCTCTCTGTCTCTGTTTCTCTCTGTCAAAAATCAATAAAATAAATCTTTAAAAAAAAAAAAAAAAAAAGATACATCAAACCAGTTTTAGAAATCAAACCAGTTTTATTGAAACAACAGCAACGTGGTCCCTGTTCATGCAAAGCACAATTTTTTTTTTTTTTTTTACAATAAACGTTTGTACATAGGAAGTAGTAAAATACATCATTTTTCATAGAAAAAAAGCACACACATAAGCTGCGGGCTGAGTGAGCCTACAGACAATATGAAATCTCAGAATGTGATGGGACAAACCTCTGAAGGAGGTTTTCGTTTTGGGAGCATGAGACCCAGAGACACTGTTGGCCAGATTTATCATCCTTTCATGGGTTAAGTGCTGATGGCACAATAAACACTGTTAAACACAAAATTAGAGGTGGTCCCCGATGACAAGGGTTGTTGTTTGTAATGACTTCATTTCCATTGCCAGAAGAAAAATAGTTCCAGTTTCAAAATGTTCCCATGAGGATGAAGAAGACACAAGATCTGGCTCTGGGTGAGGACTTTCTACGCTGTTCAATGGGTCTGCTTTCTGAGGCATTCAGGAGCCCGGGAACTTAATTGGAAAGGATGGCATCTGCTCCTTCTGCAAGTTTCAGATTCTGCCTCAGGCAGGAGGCTTCAAAAGCAAACCACTGAAATTCCCCAGGACTGTCACTAATTCTAAAAACCCAACCTTGCAGGCTTGACATTGCCACAGTCACAGCCACCAAAGGCTGGCTGGGAGCAGAAGTCCAGTAGCACAATATGTAGTATCCAGAAGTTTCCAAGTACGCAGATCTTTGGCAGTAACCAGACACAATATCTGACAGGCTGACCAAATTCTTTCACTCTGATATTTGAGGGGAATGGTCAGAACCTATGAATTACTACAAGCCCACAGTGCACACAACAAAAACACGGTCCCACTAATTTCGCTCTGTCCAGCTAAGAGCTTCATTGGTTATATAACCTCCCTAGAGCGGAGAGGGGAGAAGCTATTCACCATGAGTTTTTGCATTACTTAGGAATGTACTCAACAATGCACCATCATTTCATTTTTCTGCCAATTCCTTTGCCTTTGAAATATTTTGATGGGGAATAAAATCAAATTTGAAACTGGCGATCACAAAAGTGATCTATTGGCGAGCCCGGGGCTGGAGGGTGGAATTTTACCTTCCGTTAAAGAAACACTATTTACAAAAGGGTATTTTATTTCACTGTGGGTTTTTGGTTTAGGCTTATGAAGAACTTTTATAAAGTGATGGAAGCCAGAGAGCACCACACTCCTCGGAGCCTCGGGAACATTTGGCAAGAGTTGTCCCACAAAAACAGGAAGAGAAATCCTTCTAGAGTGCTACCCTCTCTTGTTGTTATTACGCCGCAGGACGGTTTCATAACCACAGAGTGTTCCTCTCCCCAAAGCTGCTAACCTCGGCGAGGAAGGTACGAAGGAATCCATTCCTCCCACGGCTAAAAAAAAAAAAAAAAAAAAAAAAAATAGGTCATCTGACGAAAGGGGAAGATGCACGTTTAATTGTCATTTTTAAAAAGCAGCAACCACACAGCTCTTCCTTGGCTGTACTTAGACATCTCAGTGGAACCAACAGAGACTAGGGGTTTAAAACAAAACAAAAACAAGTGGGCTTCAAATAGAATTGCTTGCAAAGGAAAGACCCTAGTGTGAAACACGATGTGTAGACCAGTCTGGGCTGGTGCGTGAGCCACAACAGGTAGTGGGTAAAGAAAGGATCCTGGTTCATCAGTCCTCAACGAGACCAAAGGTCACGGCAGCAAACAGACGGGCCACGTGGACGAAGGAAAGGACACAGACAAGATAAATCTCTGGAGTTACTGCTGAACTCTAAATAACCCAGCACTGCTGTACATAGAACCAGCCTGCTCAAGGCAGGATGCTAGCAAGGGCAGGAGCCAGGGCCCCCTGTTTCGGCCCATTTGTCTGACCAGCAAACATTAGACTCCTTTTTTCTCCACTGACAGGGATGGACTGTGTTTAAAAATTTTTTTTTTAAATAGCTACTACCTTCTATCCCATTCCTGAAACTCCCCCACCCCCACCCGGAGCGTGCTCAGTATGCCTCTTCCCAGGCCCCTGACCGCCTCACCCTTCCAGCTCCAAAGCAAATGCCCTCTGTGGGTTTGGCATCCTTTATCCCCGTAACAAATGAACATGTGGGAAGGACCATCTTGGGTGACTGTCTGCGCAGAGAGGGCACCCAGATGGAGACCCCCAGGCCTGTTACCTGTTGTCTGGCCAGACCCCTGAGGTCTGCTGTTTCTCCTCTGGGGCAGAGATGAGCCAAAGGCATGAAGGATGTCACACTGAACACCACTCAAAGGAAGTTTCCTGAATCTCCATATCCCCAGCCCCCCACCCCACCCCCACGAAGGATAAAATAAAAATAAAAAGCAACACCCAAAGCCTTCTCGGAGACCCCCCTTCTGCCCAGCGCTGAAAGTTCACTGCCTGACAGCAAAGATCCGGAAGGCCTTCCCGTCTTGAGGCGTCCTCAAACTGCAAAAGAAGGAAGAGGGCATTTAGCAAGTGAAGGTGGGCTTGCTATAGGGACTGGAGCTGGAAGGGAAAGGTGGGTGCTCCTCATGTCCCCATGGTGGGAGACCCGTAACCAAGGGACACTTCTCAACAGCTGCTGGAAACAGTCTGTCTCAGCCAGGAACAGCTGGCAAATTCCATTCTTTTTGCAAATGGACCTGGGTCTGAATCTAGGTCAGGGTTGTTAAGTTATTTTCTTTTAAATCTGGGATTTACTGGCCCCGGTCTGTCTGAATTGAACTCACCCTCCAAGACTTCTGCCTCCTTATTGCTACCACCTGTCAACCAAAATAGTAGCCATCTGGTTGACCCATTAATAGGATGGCATTTTAACAACAACGCATGCGCTGCCGTTATTAAAACGGCACACCGACTGTGCTGAGCACTGTGCAAAGTGCTTTGTATACCCCTTCTCTCCTTCTTCCCCAGGTAGATGTTGTTAGTGTCCCTATTTTGCAAGTGAGGAAACAGAGCAAGGAGAAATTAAGGGACCTACCCAAGGTCACACAGCTAGTAACACTATCCTCTTGAGATAGGAGTTAAATCCTTCAGCTAACCTGAAGGCTTTGCCTTAACAGCTCTGTTGATGTAGACCTGCCATGAAAGTCACCCTTTTTAAATGTACAACTGAATGATGTTTTTTTAGTGCTTTTATAGAGTTGGGAAATCGTCTCCACAAGTCAGCTTTAGATCATTATAATCACCCCAAAAAGGTTTTTCATTCCCATTTGTAATCAATTCTCCCTCTGCCCAGATCCTGGCAACTTGTCTATAAAGATTTGCTAATTCTGGACATTTCATATATGGAATCATACAATGTTTGTGGCCTTTTGTGACTGGCTTCTGACACTGAGCATAATGTTTTTAAGGTTATCCATGTTGTAGCATGAACCAGTATTTCATTCCTTTTAATTGCCAATTAATATTTCATTATATAGATATATCATATTTTATTTATCTACTCCTCAGTTGATGGACATGTATGTTCTTTCCACCTTTGGCTAGTATAAATAATGCTGCTATGAACTTTTGTGTACAAGCATTTGTGTGGACATATGTTTTCAGTTTTGGGGGGATGGATACCCAGGAGCAGAATTGTTGGGTTGTAGGTTAAGTGCAAGTTCAACTTTTAAAAATACTGTTTTCCACAGTGGCTTCACCATTTCACATTTCTATCAGCTGGGCATGAGGAAATCCCGTGTTTCCACACCTTTGCCAACACTTGTTATTGTCTGTTGCACAGCCATTGGTATTTCTCATGCTTTTTATTCAATTGCATAGTATTTGACTGTATTAAAGTATGACAATACAGCCATGGGTCCTTTTCAATGGCTATTTGGTTGTTTCTAATCGTTTGCTTTTGCAAACAATGC
Source organism: Craseonycteris thonglongyai (assembly GCA_004027555.1). NCBI lineage: Eukaryota > Metazoa > Chordata > Mammalia > Chiroptera > Craseonycteridae > Craseonycteris > Craseonycteris thonglongyai. The sequence goes on from PVKE010017167.1 coordinate 29,377, forward strand.
TACAGAGAACAACCTTGTCCATGACTTTTTGCATATGAGGGCTGTCTGGAAAGCATCCAGCCATGTCATAAGAAAAATCGAGGCATTTATGGCTGGGTTTTTTTTTCTGGACAGCCCTCATATGTACGAGCGCACCTGTAGACAAGCTCTGCGGGAATGGCTGCATCAAAGGATGTGTGCATCTGTAATGTAGGCAGTTCACTAAATTGCCCTCTGTAAAGGTGGCACCAATTGACAACTCCCAACCATGCATGAGGCCACCCTGTTTAACCCACACGCTTGCCAACAAAGCTTGCCATCTAGCTTTTTGTTCTCAGCCAAGCAAAACTAGGGAATGGCATCCAGAGATAGTTTTCATTTGTATTTCACTCATGATGAATGAGTGTGGTTGTAAGAGGAACAGCCCAGCCATGACTTGAGCATGATCTCCTCAGGGTCCCCTCTCCAGAGGAGAGGGACCCAGATTGCAACCTGCTGGACTAGACAGATGGCCCTTGTCCTCTCAGACTATTTAGTAAGGCCAGCAATCCTCAGGGGACAGGCTGCTGGGAATTCCTATTTTTGCCCCTTCCCCCTGGCAGCTTCAGGCTTTTGGTTACCCTGGGATTGAGCTTTTGAAACATGGATCACATAGGAGCCCTTGGTGAGATGGAGCTGGAAGGAAAAGTCAAGAAACCAGACAGAGCAGGAGGCCTGTCCTAGGGGGCCTCGCACCAGCCATCCTCACCGGACCAGGCGGAGAGAGTGTGTCTGTGAGGGGCCGCGGTTGCCCCAGCTGCCTTATTGGTTTCTGGAGAGCTCAGATTCTAGGGCCCTCCTCAGGCCTCTGGGCTGTAAGATTTCCTTGGATTCTCTGCCCAAATGAATAGTCTGGGAGACCCACCCAGAGTCACAGGCACTTGGCTCTTCCACGTGGTGAGCAAGCCACGCTGGGGAAAATTACCAGGGTTTGGGTCTCTTCTGACTCCCTACTGGAAACTGGGGCAGTGGGTTCTCCCATTCCCAGGGCCCCAACCAGGGACAAGGGAGCCATTCAGACTATCATCCATACGGGTACCCCCAGGTACCTGGATGTGTTTCCTGCACCTACCAAGCATCCTCACTGAACAATTTGTCTACCTTGGAGGCCAGAACAGGCCCAGTGCACGGGGTGTGTGTTTCATAACCCATCAGACAGTGTGCTGATGACACTGAGGGTGTGGATGGGTAACACCAGATACGGGGCCCATGTACTGTCTCAGGCAGAGAGCTCCCCAGGTCTGGGCTGCTCAGAAAGCCCTTGGTGTGCCCCATTTGTTCATGCCTCAAACGTTTGCTGGGCACCAGTTCCACTAGGTAAGTTGACAGTTGTGCTTGTTTGATGAAAAATGAGTGTGATTTGATAAATTATAAAGTAATCTATTTTTTCAAATTCTTGCCCTCTGATTCTGTTTTTTGGGTTCACTTGTAACTTCCATACATAAATAAGGGGAGTGTAGTTTGGTGCAGCATTTCTTTTTTTTTTTTTTTTAAATATATTTTTATTTATTTTTATTTTTGACAGAGAGAGAGAGAGAGATACAGAGACAGAGAGAGAACTGAACTGGGGGAGCTCCCAGTTCAGCATATGGTTCCGCACGGGCCGGGGCCGGGATTTGATCCCCGGTCCCCAGCGCTGCAAAGTGAGCGCTTAACCCACTGAGCCATCCCGGCTTCCCC
>PVKE010017168.1:0-31095 GCA_004027555.1 Craseonycteris thonglongyai
AAAAGAATAAAACAAGACATAAAAAAAGGAAGAGAGCAGCACTCAATCAAGAGAAAAACCAGTGTATGGAAACAGATCCACAGATGACCATGAGATTATCAAACAAGGACTACGATAAGTAACTTTCAGTACAAGATAGATACAATGGGTGAAGAGATAGGGCTCTTCCAGAGGGATTTGAAACTGTGAAACAGAACCAAATAGAAATGTCAGAATTGAAAGATAAGATATCTGAAATAAAAAAGTCATTGGATGAAACTGAGAGCAGATTTGACACAGAAGAATCAGTAAACTTGAAAATAGGTCAATAGAAATGATCTAAATAGAGCAAAGAAAGAAAAGAACATTGTAAAACAACAAAACAAAACAAAAACAGAGCTTTCATAACCAATGAGATAGCATCAGGCAGTTAAACTCTTGTGTCAAGAGTCCCAAAGGAACTGGGAGCAAACCCAAGGAGATATGTAAAAAATCTAGTACAAATAAGTGAGTGTAGCTAGATTGTTGGATTCAAGATTAATATAAAAAAATTGATTGTATTTCTATATCCTACTGGTCAGAAATGGAAATAAAAACAATAAAATTTAAAATAGCATCAAAAATATGAAATGCTTAGAAATAAATCTGACAAAGATATGAAAGATGTACACTGAAAACGGCAAAACATTCCTGAGATAAATGATAGCAGATCTAAATAAATGGACATATATACCATGTTCTTGGGCTGTAAAACTCACTATCATTAAGATATCAATTCTTCCCAAATTGTTCAATGCAATCCCAAACTAGAGGATGTTTTTGGTATAGAAATTGACAAACTGATTCTAAAATACATATGGTAATGCAAAGGACCTAGAAGAAGCAAAACAACTTAGGAAAAAGGAGAATAAATTAGAAAACTTACACTATCTGATTTTCAATATGCATGCAAAAGCAGGTCAATGGAGAGAGTCTTTTCAACAGTGTTTGAACAATGAAATAGCCCTGTACAGTAAGTCTCACTTAACGTCACTGACAGGTTCTATAACTTTAAGCAAAAATGACATACAATGAAACCAATTTTACAATAAACTAATTGATATAAACAAGAGTTAAGTTCCTATATCATCTCATTAACATAATGAAACAACATTGAATAAAATGACATTATCTGAGGACCTGCTATACTTAAATTAACTTGGAGCCATAATAGCACCATATAAAGAAATTAACTCAAAGTGGATCATAGATTTAAATGTAAAACCTAAAACTAGAAAACTTCTAGAAAAAAACAGAGGAAGAAACCTTTGTGACCTTGACTTAGGCAAAGATTTCTCTCTTAGACATAACACCAAAAGCATGACCCATAAAATGACTAAGGACTAAATTGGACTTCATCAAAATTAAAAACTCCTGCTCTTTGAAACACTCTGTTAAGACAGTGAAAAGACAAGCCACCAACTGGATGAAAACATTTGCAAGGCTGAAGGTCTGATCAAGAACTTGTATTCAGAATATTAAAATAACTTTCAAAATTCAATAAGAATACAATTCAATTTTTTTTAAAGAAAGGGGCAAACTATTTGAACAGACACATCACAAAAGATGTACGGATGGCAAATAAGCACATGAGAAGATGTTCAACATCATAATTCATTAGTGAAATGTGAATCAAAACCATTACATCCTATTAGAAAGACTAAGGCTTTATTCATAGTAGCCAAAAACTAGAAACAACTCAAATGTTTATCTACAGGTTAAAAGATATACAAAATGTAGTTCATCTATCCAGGAATAATATTGAATAGTTAAAAAAAACCCACAACAACAAAAGGAACAGATAATTGATACATGCCAACACATGGGTGAATCCCAAAATAATTACTCTGAATAAAAGAAGCCAATAAAAAAAGATTTATATAAAAAGAATTTATATAAAATTCTAGGATATAAAAAAGTTAAGATCTATTACTAGGAAGTCCTAGTTACAGCAATCACACAAGAAAATAAAATAAAAGGCATCCAAATTGGGAAGAAAGAAAACTCATTATTTGCAGGTGGCATGATACTATACATAAGAGAACCCTTAAGATTCAACCAAAACACTATTAGAACTGATAAACAAATTCAGTAAAGTATCAAGATACAAAATTAATATTCAGGGGAAGCTGGGATGGCTCAGCGGGTTAAGTGCTCGCTCTGTAGCCCCAGAGACCAAGGGTCGAATCTCAGCTCCAGTCCAGGTGGACCCATATGCTGAACTGAGGTGTGCCCCCAGTTCAGTTCTTGCCGGGGCCTGTGTGGGAGGCTCCTGGCCCAGTTCCTGCTCTGTGCAGCCCTGCGCCTACCTGTGGAGTGAAACTATATGGAAAACTAATGCTGTCAACTATGGAGACTGCTCTGGGCCCTCCCCCTTCTCTCTGTCTCTGTCTGTCTCTCTGTTAAAAACAGTAAAAATAATTTTTAAAAATTAATATTCAGAAATCAGTTGCATTTTTTATACACCAATAACGAACTTTCAGAAAGAGAAATTAAAAAAAAATTCCATTTACAATTGCATCAAAAAATACCTAGGAATAGGGGAAGCCAGGATGGCTCAGCCAGTTGAGTGCTTGCTTTGCAACCCCGGGGTCCGAGAATCGAATCCCAGCCCCAGCCCATGCGGACCCATATGCTGAACTGGGGTGTGCCCCCAGTTCAGTTCTTGCCAGGCCTCATGTGGGAGGCCCTCAGCCCAGTTCCAGCCCTGCGCGGCCCCGCGCCCACCTCTAGAGTGAAACTATATCAAAAACAAATGACATGCATCTATGGAGACTGCTCGCTCTCCCTTATCTCTGTCTCTCTCTGTCTGTCTGTCTCTTTCTCTCTGTCAAAAAAATAAAAAAATAAAAATAAATAAATCTAAAAAAAAAAACCTAGGCATAAATTTAACCAAGGAGGTAAAAGACTTGTACTCAGAAACTTATAAGATGTTAAAGAAAGAAACTGAAAATACAAATAAGTAGAAGCATATATTGTGCTTATGGATAGGAAAAATTACATTCTTTAAATGTCCAGGCTACCCAAGCAATCAATAGATTCAATGTAAGCCCTATCAAAATACCAATGGCATTTTTCACAGCACTACAACAAATAATTCTAAAATTTATATGGAACTACAAAAGACTCTGAATAGCCATAGCAATCTTGAGAAAGAAGAACAAAGTTGGAAGTATCATGCTACCTGACATCAAACTATACTACAAGGCTATAGTAATCATAACAGATTAGAACTGGCATAAACATAGACACACAGATCAATGGAACAGAACGGAGAAACCAGAAATAAACCCATACCTAAATGATCAATTAATCTATGATAAAGGAGGCAAGAATATAATAGGAGGGCTGTCAAAGCAGTCTATTCAATAAATGGTATTGGGAAAACTGGACAGATACACGCAAACACAATGAAATTAGACCACCTTCTTACATCATACATAAGAATAAACTCAAAATGGGTTAGACTTAAATGTAAGACCCCGAAACCATAAAACTCCTAGAAGAAAATACAGGTAGTAAAATCTCAGACATTGCTCTTAGTATTTTTTTTTCCTGATATATCTCCTTGGGCAAGGGAAACAGAAAGAAACAACAACAACAACAACAACAACAGATGGGACTACATCTAATTAAAAACTTTTTGCACAGCAAAGGAAACCATCGACAAAATGCAAAGACGACCTATTGACTGGAAGAAGATACTTGCCAATGATACATCTAATAAGGGGTTAATATCCAAAATTTATAAAGAACTCATACAACTTAACATCACCCCCACCCAAAAAAACAAAAACAAAAACAAACAAACAAAAAACCAATTAAAACATGGGCAGAGGACCTGAATAGACATTTCTCCAAAGAGGACATACAGATGGCCAATAGACATATGAAACAATGCTCAATGTCACTAACCATCAGAGAAATGCAAATTAAAGCTACAATGAGCTATCACCTCACACTTGTCAGTATGGCTACCATCAATATATCAACAATGAGTATTGGTGAGAATATGGAGAAAAGGGAACCCTTGTGCATTGTTGGTGGGATTGTAAATTGGTACAGCCACTATGGAAAACGGTATGGAGGTTCCTCAAAAAAATTTTAAAAAGTACTTATAACTCAGCAATTCCAATTCTGGGTATTTATCTGAAGAAATCCAAAACACTAATTCAAAAAGATATATGCACTCCTATGTTCATTGCAGCATTATTTACAATAGCCAAGATATGGAAGCAACCTAAGTTACCATCAATAGACAACTGGATAAAGAAGATGTGGATGGACCTAGAGATGTATTACACTAAGAGAAATAAGTCAGAGAAAGACAAAAACCATATAATTTCACTTATATGTGGAATCTAAAGAAAAAAAAAAGAATAAAACAGAAAAAAGACACAGATACAGAGAACATACTGATGGTTGGCAGAGGGGAGGGAGCTTAGGGGAGATGGATAAAAAAAGGTGAAGAGAGTAAGAAGTACAAATTGGAAGTTACAAAATAGTCATGGGGATGTAAAGTACACCATAGGAAATAGTCATTAATATTGTACTAGGCTTACAGGAGGGATCATTTTATAAATAATATACTGGTAAATGTCAATCACTATGCTGTATACCTGAAACTAATATAAAATAATACTGAATGTCAAGTATAATTGACAAATAGAAAAATCTATTATAAGTCTCAATGATCTAAGCAAACATAAATGTATTTGGAATCCAAGAAGAAGGGAAAAGAGGAAAAATGGAAAAGTAAAATATTTGAAGAAATAATTGCTGACAATTTCCACATTTGATCAAAAACACCAACCCACAGCTGTAGGAAGTTTGGCAACCCCAAAGCAGGATACATACAAAAACCCACAGCAGTACATATTATAGTCAAACTGCTAAAAACTAAAGATAAAGATAAAAAAATTAAACCAGCTAGAAAAACACATCACATGATTCACAGGGACACAATTTCAATGACTGCTAACTTTTCATCTGAAACAATGGAGGCTAGAGATAATGGAATGATCTCTTCCAAAAGCTGAAAGAATAAAACAGTTGTTTACCTAGAACTCTATATACAGCAAAAATATATTTCGAAAGTGAAGGCAAAGTAATGATACCTCCATTTTCCAGATGACGAAAATGGGGCACAGAGAGAGTTGAACAATTTGCCCAAGCCACACAGCCAGAAAGGGGCTGGGCTGGGATTTGAACCTCAGGGTTGCCTGATCTTAATGCTCTGGAGTTCTGTGATTTTTATTTCATCCTTGGATGGCCAAATGTTTAATACTACCCTCATTTCCTAGATGGGCACACTGAGGATGAAATGGGAAAAGCGGCTTGCCTTAGGCACACAGTGAGTCAGCAGGAAAAAATATAACATTTCATTTAATCCTCTTCAGTAACCTCTGGAAAACTTTCAGGACACATTTGGGAGTAAAAAGGGTGTTACCAATAATTACTCTGGGACAAGAGACATAAGGCAGGATGGATGGGGTCTTACTTTATAGGCTCAAAGGGAAGAAATATCTTGCCCTACGGTCTCCCCGGCAAGTTCACAGTGAAGCTATGACATCACACAGTAGTGATTTCTCACGACTAAGGAAAGCACGGATTAGCAGCCTGATGTCCCAGCGGGGTTACCCAAGGTGCCCCACCTGGTCGAACTTGCGCTGCTTCTTCTCCAGCGTGCTCACGAGCTGCCGCTGCTGTTCCAGGTCCATGGTGGCGTCATCTAGCTCCTGTTGCAGCCGCCGGCGGCCCCTCTCCAGCCGCTCCACAACCTCTGTCTTTTCTGCCAGGCGCTGCGTCAGGGCCTCGGTCTCACGGACTGCCCGACGCCGAGCCTCCTCCCCTGCCTCCAGTGCCCCTGCCTCTTCCTCCTGGCGCCTCCGCCACTCAGAGAGCTGTGTGGAAGAGACAGGGCGTGGGTGGCAGTCATGTCTGTGACCAGGGAGTGAGTTGATAGCGCCCCATTTCTCAGATGAGGAGAATGAGGACTGAAGAGGGAAAGGACGCCTCCATGGGGTTCTTCTGCCTTGGAGTAGGACTGAGATTGTGAGTTCTATGAACCCCAGCTTCTCCAGGAGATTAAAATTATTCTCACTGGGACCCAGAAGATGAATCAGACTTGGGCTCTGCCCCAGGGAACCTCCAGTCTGATGGGGAAGACTGAGTGTCACAGCCAGGGTGATGGAGGCTAAGGTAGAAGTATGGGAGCCATGGGAGTCTAAAGGAAAGGTTCATATCTGTTTAGAATATTCAAGGAAGACTTCCTGGAGGAGGAGGCAATTGTTATGGCTCTTAAAGTATGCATAGTCATTTGCCAGTTGAAGAAGGATATTTACAGGCATGCAGTCAACATTCATTCACTCAAAAGGCACTTCTCAAAGCCTCCCACATTAGGCTCTATATTGACCTATGTTGGGGACCAGATCTGATAGTTTTAAAGAAACTCCACATTGGGTGTGGAGGGGGAACTCATAAACAGTGTTATAGCCCAGGGTGACTGGAGTGGGGACTGGAGAGAAAGAAGGGTTGTGGGAGCTTAAAGGGGGTGGTCAGGCACTTCCTACAACAGGAGAGGCTGATGCTAAGTCCTAAAGAATGAAAAATGTTTCCCAAGTGAAGTGGGAAAGGAAAGATGAGAGATGAACACAGCTAAAGACCAAGGAAGGACTGGAGAATGCAGGGCCTCTGACACCCAGCTGAGAGGCATGGACTTTGTCTGGGGGAAGCTGGGGAGCCACGGGAGGGTTGTGAGCAAGGTAAGGTCAGGCCAGCTCTGTGGGAAGAAAGACCATGTAGATAGAGCAAGGGTGTCCAACCTTTTGGCTTCCCTGGGCCCCACTGGAAGAATTGTCTTGGGCCAGACATAAAATACAGTAGCTGATGAGCTAGAAAAAATAAGGTCACCCAAAAAAATCTCACAATGTGTCAAGAATTTGTGTTGGGCCTCTTCAAAGCATCCTGGGCTTCAGGTTGGACATGCCTGATGTAGAAGATGAGCTAGAAGGGGAGTGACTGGAGGCATGGAGGCTGAGATGAAGATCCAGGTGGCCAAGGATGAGGCCTGAGCAGGGCTGGGGTGTGTGGCTGGAAAGTAGGAAGTGAGACAGAGAGGCAGAGGCAGCAGGGACAGGGCTCTGTACTGACAGGCCCTGGGGGCTCAGGGAGTCAGAGGTGAGATTGGGACCCAGAAGTCTGGCCTGTGACTGACTGGGCAGTGGGGCCATCCCTGAGCCAGGGAGCCAGGGAGGAGCACGTTGGGGGATTAAATGTCCCCTTGAGGTCTTCCTCTAGGACTGCTCACCTGGAGCTGGGCCGTCTGCAGCTCACGGCCTGCTCGCTCCCTGGCGGCCGCCTCCTCTTCCAGCTGCTCCCGCAGCCCCGCCACCTCAGCCTCCAAGGCTCGCACCCGAGACCCCAAGGCCAACTTCACCCTGGTCTCCTCCTGCAACAGCTCCTGTAGGAGGGGAGAACGCATGTCAGGTGTGGGCAGCATGGAGGAAGCTCTGGGGGGACTGGGTGCTGACAGTGGGCTGCAGTTACCTGGGCGTCGTGCAGCTGGGCCTCAGTGCTGCTCAGCTCTTTGCTCAGCCTGATGGCTCTGGACTCAGCCTCGCTCAGTGCCCCAGACATGTTCTCGAGTTCAGCCTGTGGGAAAGGGGCTCTTATAATGGCGGCTTCCACCCAGCGAACCCCATCTGCTCCTGCAGCACCAGTCCCTACTACCCATGGCTGATGGGAGTGTAAAGTGGTGCAGCTGCTGTGGAAAAGAGTCTGGCAGGTCCTCAAATGGTTAAACATAGTTACCATACTGCCTAACAATTCTGCTCCTAGGTATATACTCAAGAGAAAGAAAGACATATTTCTATGCAAAAATGGATACGTAGTGTTCATAGCAGCAAAATTCACAATAGCTGAAAGGTATAAACACCCAAATATCCATTAACTGATGAATGGATAAACAAAATGTGGCCAGGAACTATTCTAAGCACAGTACACATCACCAGATTCACACACAAAACCTGAGATTGTTGCCATTATTCTTCCCAGTCTACATAAAGGAAAGCTGAGGCACAGAGAGGTTGGAAAATGTGCCTAAGATCACACTGCTACAGTGGTAGAACAGATTTGAGCCCAGAGAGAATGTTTCTGGACCTGTGCTGTCCACTATGGTAGCTCCTATTCATACGTGGCTATTTAAATTTAAAGTAAAATTAAATAAAAATAAAAATCCAGTTCTTCAGTTGTACTTGCCACATTTTGAGTGCTCACTGGCCAAGTGGACAGTACAAATACAGAACTTTTCCATCACTGAAGAAACTTCTACTGAACAGTGCAGCCTAGAACTGCTATCAGCGACTAAACTCTACTTTAGGTGTCACTTTTATTTTTGTAATATGTAAAGTGCTTACTACAGTAGTGACCACTACATAGCATGGTTCCATTTGGGGCAGACCCTAGTGTCCCCACAAATCCATTCTTCCATAGTCCCACTGTAACAAGCTATTAATTAGGACCATGGCTTCCAGCTAGAAACTACATTTCCTAGCCTCCCTTGCAACTAAATGTGGTCATGTGATTGTTATAGCCAATAGAATGCAAGCAAAGTGAAATATGCAAATTTTATCCTTTAAACTAGAGCACAGATGTGCCAGTAACCCAGATTATACTCTGAAGATGAGGTCAACACCATGGGGATTGTGTAGCAACAAGATGAAGGAACCGTCTTGAGTGACCACAGGGAGCATAAATGTCCTGCCAGCCTTGACTGCACCTTGAGCCTGTTTTTTGAGAGGAAAAATCGGGTGTCTTTTATTTAAGGCAATGAATTCTGGGTCTCTTTGTTATAGGAGGCTAACCTTTACCCTAAGGAATACAGTCTGTTCATCTGGAAATTAAAAACTATAATGGTGTTTTCTCCTAGAGGGGTTGGGGAATTAAAAGTCATTCCTCCACTTTTTTTGCTTGTTTGTATTCTCAATAATTAATAGGTATTGGTCATTTCATTAAAAGACATAATATAAATGAATTTAAAAAATCCACAGTTCTTAATAGTCACAGATTGATATTGTCCTCACATGGTTCCAGGTGTTTCCACTGAGCTTTTCCAACCAGGCCACAGATTACTGAAGGCCCAAAGTGGAGGGTGGGGGCTGTGGCAGGGTTAAAAGCTACATTGTCAGGCAGGCCTGGGTTCAAGTTTTGGCTCTCAGTGACCTTAGACAATCAACTTCACCTCCCTGTTTCCTCATGTGTAAAGTGGGAATGATATTAGCACTTTCCTTAAAAGAGAGAGTCAGAAGGATTTAGTGAAATACATGGGATGTTTGGTATATAGTAATTGCTCACCAAATACTAGCTATTCATGCATAATTATGTTGGATAAGTTGGGAGGAACAATAGGGTTGACGTGGGCCAAACAGAAGCCCAGAGAGGGCAGACGTCTCACCCAAGGTCATGTAGCAGTGACCACTCCTGTCCTGGCCACCCCACTCACCTGGGCTCGCTGCAGCTTCTCAGCGACCTCGGCTCGTGCCCGCTCCCCATCACCAGCCCGGCCCTGCACCTCCTGCAGCTGTGACTCCAGGCGGCGCCTCCGCTGCTCACCCTCCTGACGTGTGGTCTGCAGGCTACTCAGCTCCACCCGTAGTTCAGACACCTCAGTCTCCAAAGCCACCCGGGTTTTCTCCCACGCACTTTTGCCCTGGCAGGGGAGAAAGACAAGCAAAGATTTATGCTTACCCCCACCAACCAGGCCAGACACACTCCTGCCTCAGGGCCTTTGCACTGTCTATTCCCTCTGGAATGCCTCACCCTTCCTTAAACACCCAGGCACATTTCTGCCTCAGGGCCTTTGCACTCTGTTCCCTCTGCCTGGAACACAGTTCCCCCTAATGCTAAGATGGGGCTCACGACTCATTTCCCTCAGTTTTTTACTCAGATGTCACCTTTTCACAGACCCCTCCATGGCCTCTAATTAAAATCACAAAACCCCCACTCAGTACTCTGGTCCCCCTTTCCTGTTTGTTTTTCCATAGCGCTTATTACCACAGTATCTGTTTTGAATGTGTTTGTATTGATTACTCTCTGCCTCTCCCGTTAAAACATAAGCTGCACACAGAAAGGAGCCGCAGTGGCCCTGTTCATGGCTGGGCTCCCAGTATTGTCTCTGGAATGTAGTGTGTACTCCATTCATGCTGGATGGACGGTGGAATGAGGACATGAATACACAAGAAAAGAGTTCCGGACAGGTGGGCCAGCCCAGAACCAGCCAGAAGTACCTCCTCCAACGCGGCATCCTCCCAGAGCCTCCAAGCCCCTGCCCCCCACTCCTGCCCCAACCCACCCTCCGGGCCTGCTCCAGCTGCTCCGCCAGCTCTCCCAGTGCCTGGCTGTGGCGCTGCCTCAGCTCCTGCACTGCCACCTCATGAATGCGTGTCTCCTCCTCCAGAGCCTTCTTCAACTCGGTCACCTCCTGTTCCCTCTTGGACCTTTGATTGAGGGAGGCAGGCAGGAAACAGAATTTCAGAACAGAGGAAGGCAAGGACTTTGGGGGAGCACCCAACAGCAGTTGTGCCTGTTTATTGTTCCTCTCCAAGGGTGGGGACCTCACTCTACACTCCCCCAAGGGATCTGGACAGTGATGCTATGGGAGGAGTGTGGCTTTAAGAATAAACTCCTACTCATTTGTCAAAACCTTTTTCAAAAGGCCCATTCTCAAGGCAGTCTTCTTGGCCACTCTCCCATAGGCATAGCTTAGGGGCCTTTTTTTACCACATTATGCTACTCCATTAAAGCACACTTTGTTCTGGATTGGGCTTGTTCTTTGTCCAAATCTGCCTCCCCCTAGTCTAGGAGTCCCTAGGTGCCATGCCCGGGTCTGATTCATCTCTATCGCCAGCTGGCCCAGGCCATGCCCAGAGCTGGTGCTTGATAAATGATTGAGTGACTAACCCTCTGTAGAGATGGAGAGCTCGCACCCAAGTCCTTCTCCTCCTCCACCCCCCCTGCGCATGTCTGGCTATCAGCTGCCGGGCTGCCCGGCCTCACCGGAGCTCCTGCTGTGTGTTGGTGGAGTCCAGTGTGTCCTCCAGCTCGCCCCGCAATGCCTCCAGCTCCTCGCCCAGGTCCCGGCGCTGCTTCTCCGCCTTGGCCCTGGCCACACGCTCGGCCTCCAGGTCCTCCTGGGCCTCGGCCAGCCCTGCTTGTGCCTCTCGCAGGGACTTGAGCAGCTGGGCCCGGGCTCCGCCCTCCTCCTCCACCCTGGGGGTGGACAAGGACCATGGAGTTAGTACACGGGCAGGCAGAGGGCAGGAATGACTTCTGGGGCAGAGAGGCCCAGACATGGACTTTGAGGGGGCCCGTCCTGGTTTCAAACCCCAGCTCTGCCCCTGGGCATGCACCTCTAGTCCTAAGAGACTGTTTTCTTAGCTGCAAAGTGGGAATGACACTAATAGTAATCCCAGGGACACTTACTAAGCACCTGCCACATGCAAACCCTTTATCATCTCACTTAATGCTCACATCAAATGAGGAAACCAAGGCACAGAACAAAGAAAGTACTTGCCCTGGTCACATGGTCAGTGAGCAGCAGAGCTGACCCGAGTCCTACCTTATAAGCCTTCTGGGACGTGGCCTCTTGCAAAGAGAAGCTGGATCGAGGGGCAATGCTGATTGGGGGTTAAGTCCTCAGGGAGATGCACAGACCAGGGTTTGAATCCCCTGCTGGGCCACCTACCCTGGCAAGTGGCAACCTTTCTGAATGGCAGTCTCCTGGTCTATGAGAGGACATGAACACCCCACTTCACAGGGCTGCCACAAAGATGGCAATAAATATAATGAGAGTGTAGAAGGCTACATGCTGTACGATGCCTCTTCCATGACATATCGAGAATAGGCAAGTCAGGGAAGCCAGGATGGCTCAGTGGGTTAAGCGCTCACTTTGCAGCGCTGGGGACCGGGGATCGAATCCTGGCCCCGGCCCATGCGGACCCATATGTTGAACTGGGGAGCTCCCCCAGTTCAGTTCTCTCTCTGTCTCTGTCTCTGTATCTCTCTCTCTCTGTCAAAAAATAAAATAAAATAGGCAAGTCATGTGTGGACAGAAAGCAGACTGGGGATGCTAGAGGCTGGGGACAGGGCAAAATGCAGCGACTGCTTGATGGGTAGCAGCCTTCCTTTTGGGCTGATAAAAATGTTCTGAAACTTAGATGAAAGTGGTGGTTGCACAACGTTGTGGATGTGCCAAATGCTACTGAATTGTGCACTTTAAAGTGATTAATTTTAATTCTGTGAAAAAATATTAAGAACATATGAATAATGAAAAGTAGTGACAGCCACACCCAGCATTTACTGAGGGCTTAAGGTGTGCCAAATGTTTCATGAGCACCTTCTTATTTAATCCCTACACTAGCCCTAGGAGTGGCTTCTATAATCATCCCCATTTTACAGATGAGGAAACTGAGGTTAAAGAGGTGATATCACTTGGGGGAGGTCACGTGGCCAGAAGGGGAGGAGCAGGATTTGAACTCAAGGGTATGTGTTCTTTACCGCGCCCCCCCCTCCACACACACTGTGTACCAGCAATTCTAAGCACTTTAATTCCTGGAATCAAGAGCATCTCAGCTTGCACGAGGCACAGTGGGTAAAAAGCATTTGAAATACCCAGCGCCATGTGTGGCACAACAGTTGTGAATGATGGTCATACTGAGTATGATTCCTAAGCTGGCCAGACCAATTAGCAAATCATAGCTGATTCTAGGCTGTGTGGTATTGGGAGGCTGAGCAGTGGGGAAGAAGAAATCTCATTTTCTTGCCCCAATTCTGCACCTGAAACTGTGCAAGTTACTAGACACCAAGGCCTTGTTTCACTTTCCCCTTCACCAGGTGGGCTTAGAACTCTCAGTAGGGCCATTTCACACAAGGGGACACTGAGGTCAGAAGGGGTGTGGCACGTGTGTGGCTGGTGAGTGGCTGGCCAGGCTTTGCAGCCACTAGGGTGTTGCTAGGGTGCCCCCACACTGGCAGGCCGTGCACCTGTGCTGCATACTCCGCCCGGCCCGCCCACTGCACCTGGTCAGGGCGGCCTGTAGCTCTTCCTCCTTGCGGCCCATCTGGGCCCGCAGCTCCTCCACTCGCTGCTGCTGCTCCACCATCTGCTCCTGCAGCTCCGAACTCTCCCCATCCAGCCGCCGCTTCAGCTTCTCCAGCTCCTGGCGGCTCTTCTCCTCCTTCCGTAGGCGGTCTGGAAGTGGGAGTGGGGGCCATGCGTGAGGGCTCCACACCCACACACTGTCAGCTCCCACAGGGACCCACAGTGCCCACACATGCAGTGTAAGGCTCATTTCAGGATCTCCCTCCACGCCTCCTCCTCGTTCCAGCTTCCCTATCTTGGGGAGTACCCCACTGTCTCCCAGACTCCTAGCCAGACCCCCAGATACTGTCCTCCCCTCCTCGCCTCCCATGATAGCCCCTTCTCTTGCTCTCTGACTATCCTCTCCTCTCTGTCTCCCTAGGCTCCTCCTCCCTCCCTTCAGCTTCTCATTCTGAGTCTATAGCAAGGGACAGAAAGAAAAAAAAACACAGCATCTGAAACAGTGAGTGGGGCAGCGAGAGAGAGAAAGGGACCCGACACCAAAGAGTAAGAGAATGGGATGGAGGGAGACAGGAACTATGGAAGAGCTGGGAGGACACCCACTCTGTCCCAAGCCTTCTTTCCTGCCCCCATTTAGCAGACATGACCCCTGAGACCCCATGGCACTGGAGGCCTCCTGAGGAAGCATGCATAGGCCCCCCACGGCCCCCCACGTGGGGCGGGCACTCACCCTCCATGTCTGCAATTGTGGCCTCGTATTTCAGCCGAAGCTTATTGAGGCTCTTGACCTTCTCCTCCTCCTCTGCCGCTTGGGATGAAAACTCGGCCAGACGCTCCTCCAGCAGCCTCCGTTCCTGAGGGTGATGGGAGATGGGGGGCTCTCAGAATCAGCCCCCACCACCCAGCCCTTCCCTTTGGTGTCGTTCTCAGTTGCCTTTCTGCTCGTCTCCATCCTTCCCTGACCCTCCTGCTCCCAAGCCCTTCCTTCCTTCCCATTCTCTAGTGTCCACACACCTGCCCCCGCAGTGCACATCTATCTACGAACTGTGGTGTAGACTCCCACTCTGTGGAGTGCACCCCCATTCACTGACCGCCATCCCACTGAGGGACCCTGAGAGTGAGTCTAATTATTCGCACTCATTCGGCCTGCTGCATTTGTGTGTGAGGTCTGGACCCTTGCTACTGCCCACACTATTGTTCATGGACCAAGAGCATCAGCACCAAATGGGAACTTGCGAGAGAAACCTAATCTCGGTTCCATCCCAGACCTGCTGCATCAGATTCTGCATTTTAACAAGCTCCCCATAAGATTCCTGAGCACATGAGAGTCTGAGGAACACCAGCCTGCAGCAGTACTTTTCAATTTGCAAGTGGTTTTGGAAATTCCATGTAGTGGGCAGGTATGACCCTTGAAAGAAGGAAATAGAACAGAGCAGAATAGAGTAGCTATTGCACTGCAGGAATGTTCCAGAAAACTCCTGTGCATTCTTGAACTCTCTCAACTCAGGCACTGATCCTCAGGAAGCCTAAGATCACCTTGATCACCCCTAGAACAGATCGGGCCATATCCCTTCATTTTTCTGTTCTTTTCCGACACAGTTTATAATTAAGTCACAAAGTGTGATTATGTTTATTTCCTCTGGTGACCCTTTCCCTTACGTGTGAGGGCATCAGTGGTTAGTTTCATGCCACATTCCCTGTGCCTAGCTCAGTTCTGGCTGTGGCAGGTTAAAGATGGTGGCAGGTTCTTCACTGGGTCCTCATCCACGCGTGGCCTCTAATTCCCCACCCCTTGAAACAGTGACTGCTTTAAGCTCAGTGGTCTACAACTCTGCCCACTGCCTGTTTGTATACATAAAGTTTTGTTGGGACACAGCCATGCCCATTTGGTTACTAGTGTCTGTGGTTGCTCTCATACTACACTGGCAGAACTGAGTGGTTGTGACAGAAATGGAGAGGCCCACAAATATTTACTATCTGGTCTTTTAAAGAAAATGTTGCCAACACATGATCTCCAGAATCCAGTGGAAGTGACTGTGTCAGTTCCACACTTAAGCCTTTAAGAGGTCTGGCTGCTTCTCTTCCCTTTTCTAGGAGGCCTGAGTGGTTGTGTCAGACATCCAGGCTCTCCCGTGGGAAAAGAGGCCACACAGAGGAGCACCAAGACACCAGGTCTCCAGGCCCCGCCACCATGTGATGGTGACTGCCACAGAGTGCCACAGGCAGCACAGAGCTGACCCCACAGAACAATTGTTTTCAGCGATGTGGGTGTCTGGTGATGGAGCAATAAGTAATGACACACAGTAGTTGCTCAATAAATGCCCACTTGAGTGACAGTGTGACAAAGAGAGAAAAAGTGAGAGAAAGGGTTTAAGGAAAACAGCCAAAATGGAGAGTTTTGGAACTAGGAAGGGGCCGATGTGGAGAGGGACCCACATGCCCACCATTGTACCCAAACCCCGGCCACTGGGGGCTCACAGGCCACCAACCTTGCTCAGCTTGGCATTCTGATCTTCCAAGAGCAGCAGCTCTTCCTCAAATTTCTTCAGCTTTGCCTCCGTTGTCACCTTCTCCAGCTGCAGCTTCTGCCTTGCCCCCTCCTCAGCCTCGAGGTGGTTTTCCAGCTCCTAGAATAGAAAAAGAGGGAGGTGAGGACCCAGGGGCTGGCGACCGGGCTGGAGGGGACAGTGCACAGACTCCCAGGGCATGTGGCTCAGACAGGCCCACCGTCTGCATGAGGGTGGGAAGGATCAAGCCCTTACTGGCCTTCTTGTCTCCTTCATTAGCTCAATAAACCTTTACTGAGTGCCTCGTGTGTGCCAGGCACTGTTCTAGGCACTGAGGATAAAAATCTTCTTCCTTGTGAAAACTACATTCGTGTGTGTGTGTGTATATGTGTGAAGATTTTGATCAATAAACATTGTAAGTAGATAAATCATGTAGATGGGCACTGTCCCCTATAGCAGACACCAGGCATATGTGATAACTTTGGTGTGAAACCAGAAATTAAGATAGAATTTTATGCACTGCCTTGACATCTGGTAAAATTGGGAGACCTAAAATGGCCTAAGCACAAGCTCTCCTATCCACTCTGCTCCCATGGATAAGGCCCCCTAGCCAAGTAACCGTCTGTAACTCGGGGACCAGGCACAGTGCCTACTGATGCCTGTGTAGTGGGCATCAGTTGCCTGCCAGCCCTTGGAATTTAGTTAAACAAACCAATCACATCTTCCTGCAGGAACGAGGGGTCACCTTACCCTCTTGTTACTACAAAGATGCCTCCCACAGCCATCGTCCATTCACTCTATTTCTGAGTGTACCCTGTGTGGCTCTCTGTTGCATGGTGCCTGCCTCCCTCAGGCGGTGAGCATTTGTGATTAATAAACTGCCTATCTCACCTGTCCAGGGTCAGGTGGGCGTGTTCGGCCATCTCCATAACCAGAGAGTAGCATCTCTCCCTCAACAATGGGGTAAAGAGGAGGTGAACAAAGCACACCTGAGCTCTTGAAATGTGGCCTGAGCAACTGAATTTGCCATTTTATTTCATTGTATTAACATTTATTTTTAATTTAAAAACACACATTCACTGGAAAACGTTTAAGTACGTTTGGAAAAACCTGGGTATGTAAATCCACTTTTTCAACAGAGGAAGCTATGAAATATAAATGCAAATGAAGTACTGCCAATGACAAGTTAGCATCTGAGTTGAGATGCTAAAGTGTGCCACAAATGTGAAATACACACTGGATTTTGAAGGGCAGCCCTGGGAGGGCGGCCTGCCTGTGAATGCAGCAGCTCGGAGGCTGATGGAGCCAGAAGATGGACAGTAGCAAAGAACAGAGGACTCCAGTAAATTTAGCACCTGGATCCAGCTGTACCTGAAGCTCATTCATTCTGGAGTCTCCCATTATTTGAACCAAAAAAAAGTATTCTTTTTGATTAAGCCACTTTGAGCTGAGTTTTCTACAAATGGATGGCCAAGTGACATGGGTAGCAGAAGCAAAGGTGGGCAGGGCAGACAGAAGGGTGGTGTGGGTGGTGGCCTGTGGGTACTTGGGGACCAGACCTGAATGTGCTGCTGCAGCCTCTTCTTCTCATTTTGCAGCTGGCGGCTGCATTCCTCTTCCTCACCCACACGAGCCTCCAGCTCTGCTACCACCAGCTCCAGCTCCTGCTTGCGGGTTGCCAGCCGCCCCCGGGTCTCCTCAGCCTCAGCACACAGCTCGGCCTCTGCTCGAAGTTGCTCTGCCAGGCGGGTACGCTCCTCTTCCAGCTAGGGATGGGGCAGCAGGGCAGTGGTCAGCAGCTGTGCTCCCAGGATGGCCCTCAGTGGAGCACCGGGTTCCTCCTGCGCCATGATTTGCTTTGCGCTGAGATACAGCCCCTGAACCTGTCCCTCCTCAGGTCCCCCTCTTAGGATGACTCCACATCCTACTTGTTACTGAGTCAGAAGTTTGGGTACCAACCTCTCCCTCATCTCCTCACAGCCCATCAGTCCCCGGCCCCATCCACTGCTCCTGTCCCAACTTTCTCTGCTCTGTCCCCTCCTTTCTGCCCCGCTAGCCCCCAAAGGCTGAGGCTTCATCTTCCCCCAGTGGACTCTCTCTCCAGCCTCCTGGCCTCCAGTCTCTCCCTCTTCCATTCCTCCCACCAGATAGCCCCAAGAGGCCAGTCTACCATCTCACATTTCATTTAATACTCCTATGCCTAGCAATTTAGCCAAAGCAAATAATTCAGGAAAAGCAAACAGAAGAACGCTCAAAGGAGTTTGCTGGAGCATTATTTTAAGATACCAGAAATATAGGAAACAATGCATAGTCCCACTGCCTGGAAACCGTAGCCTCACCTCACGGCAGAGCCCTGATTATCCCAGTCCTGGAGCCCAGCCTTTTGAGCATCTTGGTTTGGCAAAACCAGCCCCCAACTCAATACCCTTGCTACACCCCCAGGCCCCTGTCTCCTGCACATCACAGCTCAACAACACCACAGTTTGAGCTCCTGTTGGGCCCCAGTATGCCTTGGCTTGGCCCTATCCTACACCTTGCCCCCACAGCCCTGTCTGGGGGAAACACACAACTCAGCTGAAAGTGCCGCCCCCCTTGACCTGACTCCACTCCCAGCCCCGCCCCACCCTGTAACCCCACCCCTTACCTGTGCCAAGCGGCCTTGGAGTTCGCCCACCTCACGGGCACTCTGCTGCTGTAGCTCCTGCACTTTCTGCAGCTCCTGAGCCCGGGCTTGTAGCACCTCATCCTGCCGTGTCACCTGCAGCAGGGGCTTCACCTAGACGGTGGTCAAGATGGTGGAACAGGTTGGCCTGGGAGCTAAGAGCAGGATTCCTGGATTCCCAGGCTAGCTCCTTCACTAGCTAGCTGAGTGACCTCAGGCAAGCACCTTAGTGTCTTCATCTATAAAATGGGATAACAGCTGCTACTGCATGCGGTGTTCAGAATGAGTGAATGAGTTCACACTTGCAAAGAACCTAGAACAGTCAGGGGTACATGGTAAACAGTTCTAACTGTGTTCCTTGTTTTGCTAAATACACCCTTTGCATACAAGAGACCTTGGATGCTGCTGTTCTGTAGCATGGTATTTCTCAAAGTTCTTAGTTCTGGGTCCATGGTGTGAGATGCACTTCATGTGATTCAATTCAGGTTGGAGTGACAGGTGCCACACAAACATCAATAATTGAAATGGAAGTTTCACAAAACCGCCCTGCCCCTTGCTGATAGTTTCTGCTCTATTGCTTTCTATTCAGTTCTTAACACTAGTTGATTCTTCTTGAGTCTTTTTCTGTTCTATTTTCTTTTCTGCCCTAATTCAGAGCATTTGTCACAGCTATAACTTTGTATTTACTTGTGGGATTCATTCATTGACACCATTCAACCCCATCCTAGCTCCCAACCTAAGGCAGGCACACATTTTCTTAAAGGGCCAGCTAGGAAATATTTGAGGCTTTGCAGGCCATTCTGTCTCTGTTTTAATGACTCCACTCAGCTGCTGTAATGCAAGAGCAGCCACAGACAATACATCAACCAGTGGGCATTTACAAAAACAGATATCAGGGGAGGCCAAGATGGCTCAACAGGTTGAATGCTTGCCTAGCAACCATGAGGTCCAGGGATCAAATCCTGACCCCAGCCTGTGCAAACCCATATGCTGAACTGTGGTGGTCAACTGGTAACCACCAGGATGGCAATGAAGGTTCTCGTCTCCCATACAGGAGGCCCCTGGTTCAGTTCCCGCCCCGTGTGGCCCTGCATCCACGTGTGAAATGAAAATATGTCACAGCTAATGATGTACAACTATGGAGACTGCTCTAAGCCCTTCCCACCTCTCTCTTTCACCTTCTCTCAAACAATAAAACAAATCTTTTAAAAAACCAAACAGGTATCTGGCTCATGGGTTTCGACACCTGCCCTAGACCATGGGCTCCAAGGGCACAGCTCTGCTTTTATTCACCATCATATCATGATCCCCTAAAAAGTTACCTGAACATAATAGGTGCTCAATTAACACCAGCTGAGGGCTTGTAGGCTGAAAGCTCAGACGTTCTATTCAGAATTACACTGAACAGCTGTATTTTTGCCTTCAAATCTCCATCCTCCTTCCTCCTCTTCAATCCCCCATTGGGGGAACACCGTACCCCCAAGCGCACAGAGGACCTGATGATCTAGTTCTGCTCCTCCACTTTGGGAGGGCATACGCTGCCAGCCTGGCTCATCGGATTAGTAGTGACTGGTCTAGGATCATCACATGATCCCAGCCAGGCCTTGAGAGTGACACCTGAGACTCTGAGCTCTGAGATAAGAAAAGCCCACATTGGTCTAGCTGTGGGGCTGGAGAGACAGGGTCTCAATTTGCTGGTGGCTCCCGTGGGGAAGAGTCTACAGGTGACCATCCTGGAAAAAAGCCAAATGGGAGACTCAGAACGTCAGATAACTGACAACATTGTTTGGGCCCGTGTACAATAATTGGTCCTTACCCAACTCCTGGGAGATCATCTTTAAATCCTTGGAATATCCTTCCTGATAAGTGACTTTGTTCACCTGGGGGGCTTCTGCCATGTGGTATCAACTTGACCTCTGGAGGGTTAGAGACTGAGTGACTAAGGTCAACCATATGGGCAGTCAGCCATGCCTATGTGACCGACCCCAATAAAAACCCTGGACACTGAGGTTCAAGTGAGCTTCCCCAGTGGGCAATATCCCATATGTGTTGTCACATGTCGTTTCTGGAAGATTAAGTGCTATCTATATGACGTCACTGGGAGGGACAACTGGAAGCAGGATTCTGTGCTACGTATGTGCCTTTTATCTTCACTGATTTTAATCTATGTTCTTTCACTGTATTGAACTGTAACCACGAGTATAAGAGCTTTTCTAAGTTCCAGTGAATGACTGAACCTGAGGGGATCTTTAAGACCCCCCAACTCAGTCCTGGGTGTACCTGCTCCTGAAGCTGTCCCTGCATCTTTTACCCATATTGGTTTGGGTCAGATTTTTTTTGTCACTTGCTACCTAAAGAATCCCAAAGGTTAGGCTGATTGGTCCCATTTTCCAGATGCAGAAAACAGAGGCCCAAACAAAGAAAGTCCTTTGCTCAAGCAGACCTCCCTCCAAGGTCCTGTCTTTTCGCTGCTCAGGCCACCTCATCACCCCAGGTGCCCTCACCTTGGTGAAGAGACGCCACCACTGCCAGTGTCTCAGCTTGAGGTAAGCTGCACAGTTCCGCTGCATGACCCTCAGTGCACTCTGCTGCTGCTGCCGCTTCTGGAAGGCTCTGAGTCGGGAGACAGGCATGTGGGAGGATGGGGGCTCGGCTCCAACCTGCCCCCTCAGCCCCCTTAGCAACAGAGTGAAGCTCCCTTCAACTAACCAACCGTTATTAAATGCCCACTGTGTGCAGCACTGTTCTGGTATTGGTAAATCTTGTATGCAGTTCATAGGTCCTCCTGCCCTCCATTCTCTCTGCCCTGTCACCTCCTCTCTGTCCCTGCAGCCTCAGTGAAAGCCTCATCTTTGCCCACCTGGACCTTCACCCCAGCTTCCTCCCCAACCTCTCAGATTCCAGTCCACCCAGACATGCCTCCAGAGGGACCTTTCTATACCCACTTCCCCTGCCCACAGCCCTTCTGTGGCTCCCTAGTACCCCAATCCTCAGCCTGGTGGCTGGGAGTACCTATTCTCTGATCCTTCCTCTGGGCCAGTTCCAAGGGAGCAGGACACACTCCTGCCAACTTCCCACATTCCAGAACTGTGCCAGGATCTCACATTACTCGGCCTTTCTGCAAGCTGGTGCTCCTGCCTGGAACCCTTTCCCATCCTCCTTTGTCTACCTGGTCATCAAGTGTAACCTGGGGGGTGTCCTGGCCTGCAGGGCCTCTTGCTGCACTTGTATACCCCCCATCAAAGCACATCTCACCCTGGTCTGTCACACTTTGTGCTGGTGTATGTATTTCTTTGCAGACTTAAGTCCTTCAAGGGATGGGCCAGCAGGGTGACCACCTCAACATGGTTTGCCTGGAGCTTTCTCTGTGTTAGTATTGAAAATCCTGGGAAACCTCCAACCCCAGCAAAGCAGGATACTTGGTCACCCTATGGCAGAAGCCTAGCTTTTCTCTGTGTCCTCAGCAATGCTCAGCACTGCTCAGCACTGGGCCTGCCCAGAGGGGCCTCAGGGACTGTAGAACAAGAAGTCTGAGCACCTAGTGGCTTCATCCCTTTGACTCTCAGCCATTCTACCATCTTGGAGGCCCTGTCATCTGGAGCCATCTGGTCAACCCCTCCCTTCCCCAGCCTTAGCCAATGGGACCCCAGGAGACAGTGTGGTGCCCCACCTGCGAGCCAGGTATCCTCGGGCAGCTGCCTGGAAGGACACAATGATGTCTGTGACCTTCAGGTCCCGCTCCTCTTCCAGCTGAGCCAGGACCCCTGCCCGGAAGAAGATCTTGCTCTGTCCCACACGGTAGAGGTTGGGGTCCAGTTCCAGGGCCTGGATCTGTGAGGGGTGGGGGGAGTAGGTGATGAGGAGGAGGGGTGATGACAGGGGAGGTCCCAGCACCCCTCCTCCACACCTGGGACAATGCACACACACACACAAATGCCTGCACCCCCCAGACTCCACAGCACACTCACCATCTTCTCACAGGCCTGCTTCCCGTCCATAAAGCCCTTGGGGATGGCATTGGGTGTCAGGATCTCATACCTACAGTGGACGGGGAGAGGTGGGGGGGTGCAAAGTTACAACAAACAGTCACCCTGGCTGGCACTGTGCTCAGAAAGACAAATAGCGACAACAGTGACGATAATAACAAGAAGAATAAGAACAATGAACATTCAATCATTTACACACTGTGCTAAGAGCATTAATATCACCACCAATGACACTGATAGTAAAAGCTCTCACTTCTTGGACAGTTACCACCTGCTGATTGAGTGTTTGATTACACACACCACCACCAGATTTCTTCAAGACATAAAACAGTGGGTCTCAGAATGGAAATGTGAGAGAAACAAAAAATAGTGGCTGATGTTTTTGGATACGTCTTATGTGTCAGGCCCTGAGCTAAATGTTTTAAAGCAATTTCTTTCAAATTTCTGAGTGCAACTCAGGGTAAAAATAACACATTATAAACACCTATGTGTCTGTCCTCAGAGCCTTTCCCCTGCCATGCTCTTACCCTGGATTTTGAAATTTCATATAAAATGATGTATGTGATATATATATATATATATATATCATATATAATGCTATGATTGGTGATCGAGAAATGTGTGTGTGTGTGTGTGTGTGTGTGTGTCCCAATCACCCGGGGTCTTATTAAAATGCAGATCCTAATTCAGGAAGTCTGGGCAGGACCTGAAAATCTGCATCTATAACGCGCTGCCTGGTGCTGCTGGTCCAGGGACCATACTCTGAGTAGCAAACTACAGACCTGTACTGTCCAATACGGCAGCTACCAGCCACATGAGACTACTGAGTCCTTACAGTGTGGCCTGGGCAATGGAGGAGCAGGAATTTTAATGGTATTTCATTTTCACCAAGTGAAACTGCAATTTAAAAACTGAAGCCATGTAAAACAAAATTTCCATTAAACACAATTTCATTGTTTTGAAAGGACTACAATTCACTTTGACCACTGGCAATTTAGTGTCCAAACTGACATGTGCTGTGAGTGGAAGATACACTACATTTCGAACTCTTGATAGGAAAAGAAGGTATGCACAATACTTCTTTTTTATACTGATTACATGGTTTTTCATACTAATTTTTAAAAATAACCTTTATACTGATTATATGTTAATATTATCTAATATCTTGGATGCATTGGGTTAAATAAAATATCTTGTCAACATTAACTGCCCTGTTTTTCACTTTATAAAAATATGGCTACTAGAAAATTTTAAATTGTATATGGGGCTCATATTCTATTTCTAATGGACAGTGCTATTAAAAATAGCTTGTATGAGATACAATTTTTGTTATAATACTTACCATGTTATTTGCTTCTTGTGGGCTGATATATTTCGTCACATCCTATTCTACTGCATTTTAAAGGAAATGCCGACTGCAACACGCTGATTGCAGCATAGCGCTCTATGCCCTTTCTCTCAAGGAGCACACTGCATGGGTGTTGCTCTCCCACATCACAGAGGAGAAAACTGAGGCCCAGCAAATCTAAAGAACTTGCCCGGAGTCCCTTGGCTCAGGAGTCACAGTGGTGGATTGTGGATATGCGTATGGTGGCTTCTTCCACTCCACCCCTCACCCAGCTCACCTCTGCCGGAACTCCTGGAAGAGAATGCGGTTGGGGAAGCCCTGGCGACAGATGCGGATACCCTCTAGGACGCCGTTACAGCGCAGCTGGTCCAGCACCAGCTTGGGCTCCAGCTTCCCGGCCTGCAGACAGCAAGGACACGCAGGTTGGTGGCGGGAGTGGGGTGGCAGCTAGGGGGTGACACTCACTGGATGGCCACAGAGGGGCACCACTCACTGGAGGGCAGCAGTGAGGGGCAATCAGATGAAATGGCCGTTTTGGCCCATCAAAAGTGGTTGGTGATTTCATATGGTTCAGCCTAATTTACCCAGCACCTACTAGGTGTCAGTCGGAAATTCCTGCCC
This sequence comes from Craseonycteris thonglongyai, assembly GCA_004027555.1. NCBI lineage: Eukaryota > Metazoa > Chordata > Mammalia > Chiroptera > Craseonycteridae > Craseonycteris > Craseonycteris thonglongyai. The sequence continues at coordinate 24,242 of PVKE010017168.1, forward strand.
TGAGGGAGCTCACAGTCCAGTGTGCGAGAGACTGGCACTGTGGTCAAGAACCCCTAACAAACAAAAGAAGTAAGTAAAAAGAACAAAGCAGGAGGGAAGGAGAGTGGGGAGGGCTGAATTAGCACATAGGATAGTTGGTCAAGATGCTGTGTGAACAAAGTTCACATATCATTATTTTTGGTAAAAATGATAAAAATGGTAACAATCTAAACAGTACAAAAATTCAAATGATACATTTTAAGAGAACTTTTGCCTTGCCCAGGCCCCCAGAGAAGTCAACATAATCCCCAGTTTCTTATGGAATCTTTTAGATCAGTTGTTCCCAGCCCTGGCACCCCCTGGGACGCTTAAAACCAACCAACCCCAAAACCCAATGCTCCAGCCCTAGCCCAGGGTAGAATCTGAATCTCTAAGGGGTAGGAGTTAAAACACAAGAACTACCTGTTTGGATCTTTCTCTAGGGCCATCTAGGTATTAATATATTTAATATCTATGCATCTATGGAACATTTGCTGAATAGTCACTGTATTCCATGCATTGTTCTAGGTAGTGGGAAATAAAAACCCTCCCCTCAGGGTGCTATGTTCTGGCAAAAGGGAGATTCTATTTATCTATTACTATATATGCCCCTTATTCCTAGGCAATAAGGTTTCAATATTGTGGGAGAGCTAACACACCCTGTCTACCTGCCCACAACTGGCTAGAACCTATACATCCTGGGAGCCAGACATGGTCATGTGACTGAGGCCTGGCCGACCAGAGTGAGTACACCAGGGGTGGGCACAAGAGCAATCCTGGCCAATGACAACCCTGGGCGTCTACTCGAGCCATTGGGCAAAGGGACCTTTCTTACCCCTAGGCACTGCCCTAGGGTTATTGAACCCTCTGGAGCTGCTGGTGGCTGCCTTGCCACTCTGTGGAGACTGAGAGGCTTCTTCAGAGTGAAGGCAATGCATAGAAAAGCAGAGACAAGCAAAGGAAAAAAATCCCTGACACCACCATTTGTGCATCTGGATCTAGTTAAACTTGAACCCAATAGTGTAATTTTCAATTATGTGAACCTATACATTTTCACTTTTGCTTAAGCCTAAGTCAACACTCTCACAATCAAAAGAACCTCAGATAAATAGCTGAAAATAACTAGAAATTGCAAAAACAGGATGGTCTCACAAGAACATTTTGTTTTCTCTCTTCTTTCTTTTCTCCATCCCATTCTTCAACAAAATATTTGGCAGGCTCAAGGGGAGATGCCCAGTAAAGTCAGGAGATGGATTACATAAAAGAGGACTGAGAAAACAAGTAGATATGTACTATATTATAGGACCCAGGTTTCTCCTTGTTGCAAAGAAAGAAGTTACAAATTTGTATAGGGAAAACAGAATGAACTCTGTGATGCTGGGCTGGAATTTGACATACTGGTATGAACTCATGGTTCTCAATATAGAAAGACAGTTATAAAAAATAAATATAGGGGATACCAGATGGCTCAGTGGGTTGAGTGCTTGTTTTGCAGTCCCGGGGTCCAAGGGTCAAATCCCAGCCCCGGCCCAGGCTGACCCATGTGCTGAACTGGGGTGTGCCCTCAGTTCGGTTCTCGCTGGGGCAAGTCTCCTATGCACCTCCTATGCTCCCTGTGCAGCCCTGAGCCCCTGTCCCTGTTCCTGCCCTGTGCAGCCTCACGCCCACCTGTGGAATGAAACTATGTAGAAAACTAATGATGTGCAACTATGAAGACTACTCTGGACCCTCCCCTTTCTCTCTCTCTCTCTCTCTCAAAAACAATTAAAAAATAATAAATATAAAAGTAAATGTGTGTATACACATGTGCATGTATATGTGTATACCTATGTGTATGAATATACATAGCTTTGTTCACTGAGAGGTCCTGGGAGTGACATCCTACTACCACTGAGCACACCTAGTAACCAGATGGTAGACTCTAAGTACCATTCTCCACTATAAAGGACCAGGGTTTCTTAGAGAAATGGATGTCCATGCATGCCATATTTCATTAAACATAAGCCACCATCAATTGTAAGACACTGTTATTTTATATACCACCAAGAAAGAAAAACTGCTGTCAATTAAACTGACAGCCGTTGATTATAAGCCACATCCCAACTCAGAGATGCTAAAGTGTCAAAAATAAATGTCTTAGATTTTCTAAAGTATGGTGTTTGCAGATAAAAGAGACATACATACACACAGATCCACCCATTCAATAACCACAGCTACTTTCTGAGGACAGTGTAAGCACCTAATTTTGTGGTTTCATTTTGCATTCACATTGACCCTTCTCTACAGGGCCCATTCTCTGATTTTCCCAACCAAAAAACAAAAACTTTCAGTGCCCTGGAAGGCCAGGCCACACCTATGTGACAGCCCTAGCCCCAACGGCCTTCTTTCCATCCCTTGATCCTTCCATGCTTCAACTTACCACAGGACCTTTGCATGAGCTATTCTCTGCTCAATAACACTTATCGTTCAGAGCTCAGTTGTCACCTCCTCCAGGGAGCCTTTCCTGACTTCACTGACCAGATCAAACCACATGTGATACTTACCACCCTTCAAATTCAACCAGAGATTCACTGTGGGTGGTTAGTTGAATGTCTGTGTTTCCCATTAGACTGAAAATAGTCTGTGCTTTTCTCTCTAATGTATCCCCAGTACCTGGCACTTAGTAGGTGCTCGATAAAATTTAGTCCTATGAACAAATGAATTTTCCTAACAGGACATTCTGTCTGGGAGGGGAAGTAATTCACTCAGTCACACAGCCAATTAGAGGTGATCCTGGGATCAGATGCGGCTCTAGCCAGGTCGAGCAGCCAAGCCTCTACCTGCTGCCAGAGCGGCCCCTTTCCCGGGCCAGGTCACTTACCCTCTTCTCATGGTTGGGTACAATACAGCGAACGAAGCTGGGGTTGGTGTTGCTGAGTGTGGCCATGAGGCGGCTCAGGGACTCCTTGTAGAGTTGTCCCACCGTCCGGAACATGCCCCGGCGGGGGCGGCCACCGGGTGGGCCATCCCCAAGGCTGCTCACCTGTTCTAGCCCCACGATGCCCTCCACTGTGTGAAGAGAAAATCAGATGTAGGGAGAGAATGGCATCCAGGGCCACTTTTGGGGAGCTGGGTTGGCCAAAGGTCTTACCATTTATAGGACCTGGCATTTTATATATGAAACACCTCACATCGCCTAGTAAGGTAGGTATTACCAGCCCCATTGGACTAACAGGCAAACTGAGTCTCAGAAAGGTAGAATGTGCCCAAGGCCACACAGCTTGGAAACTGCACATCTAGAATTTGAACGCAGGCAGTACGATGTCTCTTGAACCCTGGCCTCTGACACTTCTTCTCCTCAAGGATATGATCTCCATTTTCCTTATCAACATATGACAAGGCCAGCAAATGTTTACTTAGCGCACATTCTCTGCCGGGCACTGCTCAAAGCACGTTACATATGCTGGCATATCTACAGGCCCATAAAAACTGCCCCATTATACAGATGAGGAAACTGAGGCACAGAGAGAGAAAAGGGAAATCACAAACACAGCAGAGCTGCCTTTTTACGAACCCAAAACAGAGTAACATTAAAAATATAATAAAGTCTGGGTTTTATATGCATATTTGAAATAAAGCAGTCTGCCTCCATGTTAAGCATTTTTCTAGAAAGGCCTGATTCTGTGGGAACTCTGTTGTCATTTGATGGTGTCGCTTCAGCTAATAAGGAATACTAATTTCTTTGTCTCAAATTTGATGATCAAATCATGCCAAGTTTCTCAAGATCCTGTGGCTGGGGCAAAATCTAATGTTCTGCTGTCTCCAATGATGAGGATCATCAGAGGTACACCAGATAATCCTCACTTAGGCAGAACCTGGTATATGTGGGGGCTCGGATATGGCATTTTCCTCTCCAGGTTCAACTCTTCCTCTCACAGCCACCTTCCTAGTTATTATCAAAATGATAATTATCACTTGTTAAAGTAAAAGCTGAGGCTCTGGGATCTGATGTCCTGGGTTCAAATCTTAGCTCTGCCACTTACTGGCTGTGTGACCTCAGGCTGGTTACTTAACATTTCTGTGCTCCAATTTCCTCCTCTGTGTAATGGGGCTAATAGTACTAACACCTGCCTCATTGGGTTGTTCAGAAGATTCTATGTGTTAATAATCATAAAAGGGCTTTGCACAGTGCATGGCACATAGTAAGTGCTCAATAAATTTCAGCTGATATTATCCAGTTGTTTGTATTTTTATATGCAATTTAGTTAGAAGGTATTCAATCTGGAAACTGCTGAGGGAGCTGACAAGGAAGAAGAAGGGTGAGAGACCTCCTTATGGAGAGGAGAGGGGATGGAACCAGGTTCAAAACTGGGTTCCAGGTCCAAAAGACCCACCCACCTTGTCCAGCAAATCTCACCCATCGATGTAGAGCAACACCCACCCCCTGGCGGAGAAATGGCAGAGCTGTGCCTCCCTGAAGATCCTGGGGGTGACAGTGGGAAGGAGCCATAGAAAGAGAACCGCTGGAAGCCCCCGTGTTCTGGGGGTGGGATGAGACAAATGGGGGGAAATGGCAGAGAGATGTGGGGAGATACAAAGGGAACAGCATGAAAAGAGAGGAGGGAGACAAGGTGGTAGGAAGAAAAAAGAGGAGAAGGTTATTAGTCAACAGCACAGGGCAAAGCAGGAGGGAAAACCTAAGTGCTGGCCATAAACCTTTAAAGCCAAGGAGACTGGCCTGTTCACCCTGTGTCTACCCACTGAGGGCATCAATGTTGGCTGAAAGGACAAATGTTCTCTGTGAGAACTTTGTGCCAATGGGAAAGATCTCTCTCCCTAGATGTTGACTCTGTATCTGTTTTATTAGGTATCCCTTTTTGCCCTGGCTGCCAGAAAGCTCAAGAACTAACCCAATGCTCCCACCCATCTCATGTGTTTGCCTCTCTGAGGAGAACCTGTCTCATTTGCCTTTTCCCCTGGGCTGCCAGGATGCTGGGTACCCAACTTGGGCTCAGGGCAGCTGTAGTAGAGATTGATGCAAAAATGGCCCCATTTCCCACACCTCTCTGTGACTTACAACTCCTTGAATCTGAGTTGGACTTGTGACTGCTTTGTTCAGGAGAATTGTGTAAGAAGTAACACTTTGCCAGGTTCCAGTCTAGGACTCAAGAGGCTTTGCTGCTTTTGGTTTCTCTCTTGGAGTCCTTTAAAAGCCAGAAATATGTGGGGTGGGACAAATGGGAGATCACTGGGGACCATTGTGTGTCTATGAATGAGGCACAGATTTTAGAGAAGTGGGGTAGGAGTATTTTCAGCCTGAAGGAGATGATTCTCATAACAGAATCTGGTTTTGTTGCTGAACATCAAACATGACTTTTCAATCCCTCTTGTGTAAACTGTATGAGACATAAATATCAAATTTCTCTTTCTAAAATCAACTCACAAGACCAAGGTACCCCATGCCCTTTTGCTCTGTGAGTTTGTTTGGGGAACTACTCATCCTGTTTATTTTGTTCTCTTGTCTAACTGCATAGGCTAGCACTTCTACAACTATGCTAAGGTGACCAGATTTTAACGTTGGTAAAGCGGGACATCATTGACCGGGGGGAGGGGGTTTCTTGATTAAAAATTTGGTCTATCTCCCGCCGTTCCCTAGCTTGTCATGCATTCTTTCCAAAAATCGGGACTTTTTTAAAATGCCGTGGGACGGGGGACAAATTGTTAAAAATCAGGACTGTCCTGCCAAAAGCGGGACATCTGGTCACCCTAAACTATGCTTTTCACTTCAATAAAAGATTAAGGCAAACTGGCAGGTTCCAGAAAGCTGAAATCAGAAAACATCAAGATGTTTGTCCTGCCAGTTGTATAAAACCATCTCTTAAATGTCCTCTAAGGATAGAGGGATGGGGCAGAAGAAAGCAGATAAGGATTGGAAAAGTACAGGGTCCTACCTACCACAAAGGCATTTGGCTTTTCTGCCCATGCCTCCTGGAAGTGTCATTTAGAAAAGACTGATAGCTAAATTCACATGGGTCTTGTTGAAGCAAGAAAACTCTCTAAACCTATATCTCCATCTGTTGCTCCTTTCTTTTTCCCTGGGGCCCTAAAGGCCTTTGTGAGAAAGCAAAGAAAGCAAAGCTTAAAAGTTGACCAACCTATAAAATACTACTCTGCTGACTTACCTTGTTGCTATTAATTCTTTTTCAGGCAAATTTCTTGATTTTTTTTAAGGGATCATATGCCATCTACAAACAAGTTATCGCTTTCTTTACAATATTCACATTCTTATTTCTTTCTCTGGTCTGATTGCTTAGGCTAGTATCATTAAAACAGAATTTCACAGTAGTGTTGACAGTGCACAGCCTTGTCTTGTTTCTGATTAAGGAGGAGTGTTTTATCATTGAATATGATGCTGGTTTGAGATATCAGTCAATCAATCAATCAATCAATCACTAATAGGGAACACTACTATGAGACTGTCTGGCCTGCCTACATTAGTTCTGCTCTGAGCAGACAACTCAGGTTCAGCACTCAGCCTCTGAAACAAAGGTGCTCACAACTGTGGGTTGGGAGAAGGGATACTCAGATCTCCAGAGACAGGCACAGGGGAAGCTGTCCTCACCATCTTTCCAGATCTCCGCAGTTAGCCGGTCTGTGCTCTGGTGTAACAGGGCTGCAACATTGTCATTCAGGGGGTCCATGTTTTTCATCAGCCACTCATTGGCTTTGTAGTCGACCTGAATGAAGTCAAACATTGAGGGTAGTGAACCTGCAGGTTCTTAGGTGCTCAGGATATCCCAAGGAGCCTCCTAGAAGCTGTGAGAGCCCAGCTGTGGGGTTCACCATGGAAGAGAGAG
>PVKE010017169.1:0-31094 GCA_004027555.1 Craseonycteris thonglongyai
ACTGTAAAGAGTTCACTTCTGATGAATTCTTTGAAGATTGTATCACAATATTTTTAATTAAATAAAGTTGATAAGAACAATAATATGTGTAACATATACCATATTTTCTGGCGTATAAGATGACCGGGCGTATAAGACGACCCCCTAATTTTACAGTTAAAACATAGGTTTAGGCCTATATTCGCTGTATAAGACTACCTACCCCCCCACTTCCGAGGCTTGTAGTCTTATACAGCGAATATAGGCCTAAACCTATGTTTTAACTGTAAAATTAGGGGGTCGTCTTATACGCCCGGTCATCTTATATGCCGGAAAATACGGTATGTAAAATAGTTAGCACAGATATGTTCTTTCATCTTTTAGCCTCTTCCTAAATAAACTGCTGCAATTATGAGTCAAATGCAGATTCTTTAACTACAAACAGAAACAGCAGCATCTTCATTCTTTTCACTCATGATTTATTCATTCAAAATTTTTTTTCTTATTTTAGCATAATAGGTGATTCTTTGGTTATAGAATTTTGTCATTAATAATACATTCATAATATATCTATAAGTGAGTAGGAAACAAAAATGCAGTTCTACTTATCCATTCACTTATTCAATAAATTTTTTAACACAACTGTGCATCAGTTACCATGCTGAGCACTATATGTATTAATATATGTAACTATGAGAAAAATCAGATGTTTTTATAGACTTTACAGTCTGGAAGAAGAGACTGAGATTAATAAAAATTCACACATATCCATAGTAACTGCATAATCACTTTACTTGGTAAATGTTAATCAAGAAGCTTTAAAAACTGAAGATAACAAATCAATCTCCTTCAGGCTGTCTTTTGCTTTTAAAACAAATTGGTGAACTTCAAAGTAAAGGAGTTCTGCCATATTTTATGAAAATGTTCAAACATACACAAACATTGAAAGAATTGTGCCATGAACACCTAACTATTACTCTCCTGGACTCCACCATTAAAATTTTGATGCATTTGCTTTAGTACATACACATATATCCATCTACCCATCCCTCTATTCAGTCATTATTCCGTCCTATTTTTGATGCATTTCAAAATATGTTAGAAATATTAGTATATTGCATCCCTAAAGACTTCAGAGTACATAAATCATGATATCATTTTTAGAAATGATCTGAATTTCTTTGAGTGGGGCAGACACATTTTCTTATTTCATTCAGCTAATAGAAATTTAAGGTAAAGATTGTACATGTGTTTGAGTGGTAGACTAACTCCAATGAAGCCATGCTCACTGGTCACATGTGTCCCAAGTGGACTGGCTTTCTGCATGATGAATTAATTGAGTCTTGCCTTTATATTCTGGAAACATTGACACCTTGCCCCTTACCCATCTGGTGCCCAAATCAAGATACTTTTATCCTAACCACCACGTGGCAGGGACTGCACTTTTTAGATGACTCAGTCAAGGACAATATTTCTAATCACTCTGTCACACATTTGGTATTTAGAAGACACTTCCCTTTACTTACTATATTAAACAATCAATGAAAATTCCCCAAATTCTAGTTCACTATCACTAGATCATCAGATCCAAAATTTTCATGCCCAGGATGGAAATATTTTCAATGAGCATACCAATGGCATCTCCTCCTTCTATAACACTTGTCAAAATGGAGTTTCCGGTTACCCTTATATAGATCCATTTGTAATATATTTTAAAGGCAATTCTGTTCATTTTTATTTATTGAGTGATTATTTTAAAATTAAATTTTTTGTTTATATTAAAATAGTGGGGATATAAATGTTATATTTTTATAAAATATTGGCTTTTAAAAGTCCACTATTCCACGTTTTAAAGGAAAAAATATTGTAATGCTTTCATTTGGCCACTAGAGGGCAGGGGCCCACTTCTGCTTCTTTTCCTTCTGCTAAGCAATATCCTAATGCAACTAAACTATTAGCTTTTGAACTCTCTTTCCTTGAAATTTGTTTAATTGGATTCTAAGATTCTCTCCATTAAATTGAGGCATTGCTAGTTCTTTGGGTTTTATCATAATTTTCAGATGATGTGGAAGGATTCTGTGCTTATTTTATTCAAACTCATAGAAAAGAATACATTATTTGGGAAAAGGCTAGGGAAGAATAAATTCACAAGTATTGACTTCTGATTCTTTTGAGAGGAACAGGGAATTTTGTTTTTGCATTTTAACTCACAAATCCATAGTTTATGAATTATTCAACCTTTCACTGATGATGTAAAAAACCAATTATAGTAGTAAGTTGTTATAGATGCTTCTTCGTTTTTCAGTTCTTGTCTTTCATTGTTTTATTTAACTCATTTAACTTGTTATATATGTGTGCCTTTTTAGTGCATCAGAGTGAGCTCTTTGAGCATGGTATTTACATTTATACATCTCTGTATCTCCACTGCAAATGAAGTTACTATTGCAGATCCTTAAGTTGCTGTTATAGAATAGAGAGTGAACTAATGCAGTAGAAAATTTCAGACTTTACACCAAGCTTGTCCAACCCGCGACCTGCAGGCTGCATGTGGCGCAACACAAATTTATAAACTTTCTTAAAAGATTATGGGGAAGCCAGGATGGCTTAGTGGGTTAAGCGCTCACTTTGCAGCGCCAGGGACTGGGGATCAAATCCTGGCCCGGCCCATGCGGAACCATATGCTGAACTGCTAACTGTAAATATATATATATATATATTTACGTTAGACACACCTGGATATAACCAGTTCTGTGTACTCACATGGTATCTCCCCTCCGTCATTCTTGACCTTGCACACACAGATGCTTACATTTTTCACCCAATGCACATGGAAATGGAGGAGTTCAAACATTCAGTTCAAACAATGTTGTTACTGAATTCTTAACAGTGGAAAAAGTTCCTCCATTATTTTGAAATTTTTGAAAAAGAAGGTAAGGACTTCTTAAAGATTACTCTAGGTGATGAAATTGGTGCCTGTCATTATGACCCTGAGAACCAAAGGCAGTTTATGGAATATGACCATAAGGGTTCACCTCAGCAGCAAAAACTCAAAACTCAGGCCTCAGCTGGGAAGGTCATGTTGAGTGTTTTTTGGTCTGAACCCTCTTCCATTTCAGTGTACACTGGAGGAACAATGTAAGCATCTCTGTGTGCGCAAGATCAAGAATGATGGAGGGGAAATACCATGTGACTACACAGAGCCAGTTCTATCCAGATATGTCTAATGTAGCAAAAAGTGTTACAGCAGAGGCAAAATTGACCAGCCCACCCTCATACATAATGAGTTCTACAGATGACTCAGCTCACACATTTAGGTTCCCACCTCCCCCACGTGATTTCTCACCAATGGTACCAGGGCTCATCTTGTCCACTTCAGTGCACTGAGCAGGCCAGGGTAGATAAGCAGGGATTATTTGTGGAATTAGACTAAGTTCTGCTATCACACAAAGCAGTTTTGGAACTTGTGTTTTAAAAGATGCTTTGGGGACAAGTTGAAAGCTACTTGTGATAATCAGTGTCATTATTTTCACTCTCATCTTACTTTTTATAAATATGTTCTCATATGACTATGTGCTACCTGTAATTAAATGACAAAATGTCACAATGTCAGGTTCCCAATGACCCCTGTCTATTTCCTAATATATATCTTTAATGTGCTACAAAGTACAATATTGACATAGCATCAGCAGTCAATAAAAACTGCCATAAACCCAGAAGGCAATTATGATAAAGGGTTGCAGAGCATTTAGCAGGGGTGTCCAACCTTTTGGCTTCTCTGGGCCACATTGGAAGAAGCAGCATTGTCTTAGACCACACATAAAATACACTAATGATAGCTAATGAGCTAAAACCAAAAACCTCAAAAAACAATCTCATAAAGTTTTAAGAAAGTTTATGAATTTGTGCTGGACCACATTCAAAGCCAACCTGGTCCATGTCTGGCCCATGGGCCACAGATTGGACAAGCTTGATTTATAACATTGAAAAAGCATCATTGAAATGGTATGTGATTACTATGGTAATCATTTTATAAATATCAGCAGTTATTCAGCAAACATATATTAAACATTTACTCTGCAGGGATCTGTAGGCTGGCTGCTAGAGGTGATGGAATAGAGTTCATTAGATTCAATACATATTATTATTCATTGATAGTTTTATATAAGCTTCAATGCTTCTTTATCATACATATTCTGTGCTGAAACTATCTAAGAACTTCATAACTTCTTTGTGCCTCTAAATAACCTTACATAGATATTATAATCCCCAGGACATACATATATATCATCGTCTGTGAAGAGTAGGAAACTGAGTACAGAGAGTTAAGTAACTTGCCTAAGTCACACTATGAATACACGGCAGAGCCAGAATACAAACCCCGGCAAGTCTGGTTCTAAAATCTGTGCTTGTAACCATCGTATAAATTAGTTACTGCTGAATTACAAATAACCCCAAATTTAGTGGTTTACAACACCGACTGTTTATTATTTTTCAGGAGTCACTTGGTCAGCTGGGCAGTTCTGCTTATCTGGACCACTGTCAGCTCATCCTAATTGGGCTCAGTCGTGTGCATGTGGTCAGTTGGGGCTGGTTTGTCTAGAATATTTTTGCCTAGATGACAACTTTCCTCCATGTGGTCTCTCAGTCCCTATTGCTACAGCAGAGGTCTGAGAACAAAAGGGAAAATTCACATGTGGCTTTTCCGTTCTCTGCTTGCATCAAGTTTGCTACATTCTCATTTGACCAAAGCCAATCACATGCTCAAGTCCAAAGTCAGTGTGGGTGACTCTGCCTAGGGGCATGGTCATAGGAAGACATACACATTGGTGCCTTTCATACAATGACCCTACCACAGTCATCGATCAACACCCTGTAGTTTTTACTGTGCTTTCCAGACAGTTTCAAATTTGATAGTTCAGACTCCACATGAGTTGTGGAAATGCTATCAAATGTAGACTTATTGGTATAGAAAGGTAATGAAAGAACAGCAAGAAATGTAGAAAATCAAAGGATGTGTATGATTTTCAGGCTGATCCTGGAGAAACACCATCAGAGGCTCCAAGTGAAGCCAGAACAACTCCAGCAGAAAATGGAGTGAACCACACGACATCCCTGACACCCAAACCACCCTCCCAGGCTCTCCACAGCCAACCTGCTCCAGGTAAATCCTCCGAAGAGACACCTGTACGGCGTGACTAAGCTTATTCGTACCACTGAAGGAGGTAGCATGATTCAGGTTGCTAAAGCATCACATGAGCAAAGATGCATGGACTTAGGAGGGCTCGCTCCAGAAATGTGTGCGGGAGGCAGGGAGGGTGGAAAAGCGGGCCAAGAGAGACAAGTAAGTGCGCTGGTGACTTATGAAGCCACAGTCTGAACCATAGGTTTCCTGTCTTTATTTAGATGTATTATGATCCATCTGCTGGCAGGGGGTGTGAAGAATTCTTCAAACATCCTTTAGCCAGCTATGCTTCCGAAGCACATTCTCAGTTCTACCTAAGTTCAGTCTGAGCCAGAATTCCTTTCTGTCTTTCTCCAAATTACTTTTCAATAACCTTGAGTGTCTACCATGTGCTGAACTCTTTATATCCATTATCATATTTAACTCATTTATTGGAACTGCTTATGAGGCTAGATCCTAGGATTGTCCTCATTGTACAGATAACTAAACTGTAGTTTTGAGATGATGAAATACTTCCTGAAGACCACATAGCTAGTGAGGAGTGTGTCAGGACTGACACAGTTCTCTGTGCTTCTGAAATTCTTGCTTTTAGTTTCTATGCTTCTACCAAAGCTACATTCATGTTTCATTTCTCAGGAAAATCCTTTGATTTTTATGCAGCTAGCTTTGACATTGAATCTAAGAGTGGTTTAAGCCCTTATCTCTCATATGCACGTCCTATGGTAGGGTTGGTTGCCTGGCTAGGCTTCGGTTTTATGTTTCCTTTGCAAAGATGTGACTGGGGCCTCTGTTTTTCGAAGGTTGTTGTGATCAGTAATGGTAATATGACTTGATCATAAAAAAGAAGTGATATTTTCAAATGAAAAATTTTATCTACCAAATAAGAAAATTGTTGAGTGCTTTTGGAATATAAATAAGTAATTTAAATATGTATAAATATAGTCTTATGCTTTTGAGAGTAAAAAAGAATTTAGACTTTTAGCATTTGGTTTTCTTAACTTGATATTTTGAAATAATTTGACTTACAGAATCATTTTTCTAAATGGCACAGAATACATTGCAGGAATGCTTTCCTCTTCCCTAGTGTTAAGGTTGGTCAGAATTATGGTGCAATTGTCAGACCAGGGAATTAACATTGGCACAACATCTTGGACTGAACCACAGACCTTGTCTGAACTTACTTGCTTTCCACTAATGTCCTTCTATTGTTTGAGGTTCCAACTCAGGATACCACATTGTATTTAACTGTCATGTCTCATTTTTCTTTAATTTATGACAGTTCCTCAATCTGTCCGGTCTTTCATGAGCTTGACACTGTAAAAACAATTTTTTTTATTTTATTGTTTTTGAGAGAAGTTGAGAAAGAGAGAGAGAGAGAAGGTAAGAGGGCCCAGAGTAGTCCCCATGGTTGTACATCATTTGTTGGGACATGGGTTGATATGGGGCCATGTGGGGCGGGAACTAAACTGGGGGCCTCCCACATGGGAGTTGAGAAGCTTTGAGCCATCCCAGTGGTTACCAGCTGCACCGCAGTTCAGCATGTGGTTTGCACAGACCATATTTGATTCCTAGACCCCTTGGTTGCAAGGCAAGTGTTCAACCTGTTGAGCCATCTCAGCATCCCCCAGACCTTGACACTTGAAGAGGATCAGTCTATTATTTTGTAGAATGTCCCTCCGTTTGGGTTGACCTCATGTTTTTCTCATGATTAGGTTGAAATTAAGCATTTTTGGCAAGAACATTACAGGTGACATTATGTCATTCTCAGTACATCAGATCAGGAGCACCTGTTGATATGTCTCATAATTGGTGATGTTGGATCACTGGTGGCTGCCAGGTTTCTCCACTGGAAGTTATGATTTTCTGCTTTATAGTGGTGGATATCATGGGGAAGGTGTTTTATATTATGCAAATATTCTTTTTCCCCTTAAACTTTTGCCCAGTGATTTTTGGCATCCACCGGTAGATCTTGCCAGCAACAGTATTACTGCCAACTGGTCAGCATTTGATTTTCAAAAGACCACTTGCCATTCCTGATTTTGCCAAAAGGTGGCACTAGCATCACCTAAATTGAGTTTATTGTCAGTTTTGATTCAAAGCAGAGGAATGTCCTTTATCTATACATGATGCCTCCAGAGTCACATTTAATTAGGTTTGCCTCAAAGTGACAAAACAAAGACATTGCTTAGAATTTGGAGGGGGGGGGATCATTTTTTCCCAAATTCATGATTTCTTCATAAAGAGATTGAGATGCAAGGGCCAAACATTTTATAGGAAGAAAAAAATTTAAAAAGTTAAAACAGGCTATTTATTGTATGCTTTCATTTCAGGTTCCGTAAAGGCACCTGCCAAGACAGAAGATCTTATTCAGAGTGTTTTAACAGGTAAATACCACCTTTCCCCTCACAGAATTTGCCGGCTGAATATTATAGGGCAAGGGTGTCCAAACTTGTGGCTTCCCTGGGCCACATTGGGAGAAGAAATGCCTTGACCCACACATAACATACACTAACCCTAAAGACAGCTGCTGAGCTGACACAAAGTCACTAAAGAATCTCATGATGTTTTAAGAAAGTTTGTGAATTTGTGTTGTTCCATATTCAATGCCGTCCTGGGCTGCATGCAGCCGGTGGGCTGCAGGTTGGACCAGCTTGTTATAGAGTATGAGTATTTATTGTAGAGGAAAGGAGACCTCCATTCATCTCTGCAAAATAACATCCTTAAGAGTTCTTCTCTAAAACTATCTGCTGATATACAGTCCTAGTTGAGGCCACATTACATGATGTGATCACAGAAAAGTAACCATACTTGGCAGACAGGATCCTATATTTATAAAAATAATATAATTTTACAAGATATCTATTTTAGAATCCAAGATTAGTTTCACACTGGAAACGTGATGTAATAAACAGGAATGCACGTCTTCCCAAAGTGGCAACAATAAACCATAGTTTAGAAATGCAAAATATTACTATTCATTTGTGACTATAGAATACACAGTGTCTGAGAATTGTCTGTATTTCAAATAAATTTCATATTTGGTTAGTTTCATAAATTAAGGGACTAAAATTGGTACACGCTTTCTTTAATAAAATTAGCAGTATGTAGTAGAGTCTGACAAAATGTTTACAATGCTACTTGGCCTATTACATAACAGAAACGTATACACAAGTTTATCAAAAATAGCACTAATGGTAAGAGCCCCAAAGTGTAAACAACCCAGTGCCCATAAGCAGTAAGGTGGATCAATAAATTGTGGTATAGTCACAGACTGAAATTGGATGCAATTCTAGGAATAAACTATAATCACACACAACATGGATAAAATGCACAAGCATAATTTTGAAGAGGAGGGCAAACACAAAAGAGCACATTCTTTGCGATTGCAACTACATAAAGTTCAAAAACAGGCAAAACTAATTCACACTGTTAGAAACACAGGGTTAGATTATACTTGATGGGCGGTAAAAGCCAAAAAGAATGCCTCTGGGGTGCTGATAATATTCCGATTTTATTCTGAGTGGAGGTTATTGAAGGATGCTCATTTTATGAGAATTCATAGGGTTTTCTTTACATTTACGATTTATGTACTTTTATGCTTATATTTCACTGAAACATTACATCAAATATGCATAGAAAAATTTCTTAAAGAATGAATTTTAAAAGAACATGTTTTTAAAATTTTCATTCCATGGGGTTGTAACATACAAAACAAGAGACAGAAATGTAAATAGTACATGATTTGCATGTTATTTAAAAATAAATAAATAGGGGAAGCCAGGATGGCCCAGTGGGTTGAGCGCTCACTTTGCAGCCACGGGGACCGAGGATCGAATCCCGGCCCCGGCCCGTGTGGACCCGTATGCTGAACTGAGGAGTGCCCCCAGTTCCTGCCCTGTGCAGCCCCACTCCCACCTGTGGAATGAAACTACCGGTATGTGGAAAAACCAATGATGTCCAACTATGGAAACTGTTCTGGGCCCTCCCCCTTCTCTCTGTCTCTGTCTCTGTATCTCTCTCTCTGTCAAAAACAATAAAAATAAATCTTAAAAAATAAATAAATACATAACTAAATAAATAAATAAATGTATAGACAAAAGGCATTGGATCTGTACTAGTATATTAGCAGTGATTATCTCTGAGTGGCTTGTGATTAATATTTGTCTCTTTATAACATGGGCATTACCTTAATGCTTTATTCAAAGACTAGGCTTTCATTAACACACTTTTTATAATATTGTATTTTTTTTTAACTTTCTTTTAAATCATAGGTAGAAACATCTTGAACCTTGTTGCTAAATTTGCCATGGCTGATTGTTGCACACTGTTTTTAAAGAAGTGGGATTGAATATGTCACCCCAAGTGCAGCAATTCCTTGGGATTGTAAATTCTTAATATAATAAATTATTATGCAACTATAATGAATCCATTTGGGCCTGAGAGAAACCCTTAAAGAAATAAATGTACCTGATTTTCTCCCTGGCCTCTTTATCAAAAGGAATCAAATGTCAGGAGAATAGACAGGAGATTATAAAAAGGGAAGCATATTTCAATTGCTTAAAGACCTCAGCATTTATAAATATAAACTATTATTCTGATTTCAACGTTTATCTAGTAGCTATCTCACTTTCTATTCAGGTCTGTTGTTATTCATGGCATATATAATTTCTGAATCTCTTGACAGTTCTAAATATTTATGATAACATATTTTTGTTCCCAGAAGCAGAAAGTTCAAATCAAAGCATGGAAACATGTGAACAATGACTTAGTCTAGGTCCAAATAGATAATAATTCATTGCAGTTAAGACACCTCACTATTCATGAATGTCCAAGAAAGAGAAACACTGATACACTATTAAACTCAATTGACTATGAGATACATCTTAATTTCAGAAATGTTAACATACGAGGGCTGTTCGGAAAGTAACCAGCCATGTAATTTGAAAAATAGAGGCATTTAATGGCTGGATTTTTTTCGAGCAGCCCTCATACTTTAAAAATTCACTTTCTAGAATTGATGAAATATGTCAATAAAATACAGTGTGCTTTAAGGTCAAATTCTGTCACATTCAGTGTTTTTTCAGCATTGGATAAAATGTGTAGTGATGTAAGCTGCCACTAACCCTTATGGGAAAATCACATTAGGTGACTTTTCCTCACTTTACTGCTTTATACTGGAACACTGATAAATGTACAAACCTATGATGTCTCTACTGTGAATCGTGCCCCTTGCAGATGGTGCTGTAGAACCTGCACAGTCATTTGTTAAGCATCTACAGGTACAGGGCTAGAAACTGTGCTGACTATACTGTGCAGGAATTCTTCAATTTCCTCATCATCATGACTCTAAAATGTAAGGAAATACTTGATCCTTAAGGTGGATGCTCCCCCTTGCCATCTAGGGCACCATCTCCCAGCTGTGGTGAGCGTTGGCCACTAACAGCTCATAGCTCCCCCTGCTCTTGAAAGTTGTCAGACAAAAGGAGCCTGCTCTCCAGTAAGCTATGCTGCATACCTCTCCCCCTCCCCCACTGACTATCATAAATATGCAAAACACTGACCTTCTTGCCTCAAGGTGAGGCTGCCTCTGTGGTACAGAGTCACACTCCAGAGCTCTCTGTGGAATCAGGCAGAAGCCAGACTCCAGCTAAGAACACATCCTTGCTTCCCCCACCCTGTCTACTGCCCTCCCTCCTCCCTCCTGAGAGCCCACCCCCTCAGTAAATCACATGCACCTAAATACCTCTCTTGGGCTCTGTTTCTAGGAAACTCCTGTCTGAGAAATTTGGTGACGTAGTCACAGACTTAGAAAGTGATGGAGCCAGACAGGAACCCCGATATGACTGACATCCAAGTTCTGCTTTTTAAGCTCCCGCTGGCTAGGATCAGACAAATACTGCTTAGGGAGCAGGTCACTGCTCCTCTGTATCTATACTTCCAGTCCTTCCATGTCTGTTATCTCTTATACTCATTTGTTGCAGAAGTGGAAGCACAGACTATTGAAGAACTAAAGCAACAGAAATCATTTGTGAAACTTCAAAAGAAGCACTACAAAGAAATGAAAGACCTGATTAAGAGACACCACAAGAAAACCACTGACCTTATCAAAGAACACACTACAAAATATAATGAAATTCAGAATGACTACTTGAGAAGGAGGGCAGCTTTGGAAAAGACAGCCAAAAGGGATAGTAAGAAAAAGTAAGTTAAAAGTCTTGTGTCTTTTACAACATGAAGAAAGTCGTTTGTTTAGATTTTTGATATGTTGACCCCCATTTTGGACCTATACTACTGCAAGAAGGAAAGCCACCAAATTATCTCCGCTCTCTATAGCTATGTTTCCTCAGGTCAGTTTTGTCTGTGGACTGAATTTCTTTATTTGACCAAATTCTCAGAATAGATACGCAGGAAATCCTACCCTTGAGTTCGAGTTTATGAGCCCACTACCAATTGGCTGACTCCTCATATTACAGCTGCCAACCTGATGCACATGGAATTTTTTCATGTACCTAGAACCTAGCTGAAGAGACAACTTGTCTCACAGAAAAGAGAAATCTCAACTATCCTTTGTTGCCCCATCTAAAGCCCACAAAGCCCTGCCCCCGGTAACCCCTGTGTTTGGACTTAGGGGTCCCCGCAGCTCCATATGCCTAGACTTGATGGGGAGAAGCACCTCTCACACATTCATTCAACCAGAATTTATTGAGTGCCTATTATCAGTCCCCAGGGACACAGCAGTTACCATGACTTACACAATTATCACCCACATGTAGCTGATAGGATAATGCAGAAAACCATGTGAGCATGTCAGCTACCTGTCAGTGAGCTGAGAGTCAGACAGGCTGTGCTATGTTCTTTCTTTCACTTCTATGCTGAGTAATCTTATGTCGATGCCAGGTTATGCAGAGAGGTAAGGTACATTTTATAGATCTACATCATGACTCATGATTTAACATGTGCTTAATTTAAAAGCACAACCAAAAGCTAGAACTTGGACTTTTAAAAAAAATCAACTAAATAGTCATGTTTCAGAGCTGGAGCAGCCTTAGAAGCCATCTAGGTAAACTTTTGTCATTTCTTCAAGGAAGGGGCTGAAAACTAAAGGCAGTAACATTTATCCACCGATACACAAAGAGTTCCAGTAAAGCTGGTCCTAAAACCTAAATTTTGATTTTAGTGACATGCATGTAGCCATTTGCTTATTCACTTATGAGTTATATCATGCAAATGTCCAATAAAGTATTGAAGTAACTTATAAAAGAAGACTTATAAAAATACTACAAAAATAGAAAAATAAAAACAACATGTACTCATATACACAGATGGTGTGACTACCAGTTATTTAGTCCTCCTGTCCAACATGGTAGTCACTAGCCACAAATGGCTAGTGAGCCTTTGAAAAGTGGCTCATAACAATTGAAATGTGCTCTAAGTATAAAATACCGTACATACCACATTTTGAGGTCTTAATTGAAAAAAAAAAAAGAATATAAAATAGCTCATATTTTTATGTGGACTTACAATGGTTTTATTTCCATTGCATGTTAAAATGATATTACTTGGGATGTATTAGATTATACAAAATATTTTATTAAAATTAATTTCACTAATTTTTTATTTTTCTAAGGAAGCTACTAAAATTTTAAATCATATGTAGGAAAAATTAAATACCATACTTTTCAGCATATAAGACGACCGGGCGTATAAGACGACCCCCTAATTTTACAGTTAAAACATAGGTTTAGGCCTACCGGTACATTGGCTCACATTATATTTCTACTGGAGAGCATGTGCCATTTTATATAATTTCTGTTTTTGAATGCTGAGTTTAGCTCTTCTTAACTTCTGAGAAAAGGAAATACGGGCTAGACTATTCTCCTTATCTGATTAAAGGAAACTTGCTTGCTTTTCCAGGAGAGACAAACATTTTCCCAGTATTAAATTATAAAAAAGAATTCATCTCATAGATCTTGTGCAGGCAACATTAGGCAGCAGGGGATGTTTTCAACTCGTTTTCACAGAAGATGCAGAAACGTTGCTCCATTGGTTGTTGTTTTTTTTATAGCTTCTCTCAAAAAATAAAAGTCTGAGTATCTAGGTCGAAAGATACATCAGGAGAAACTTTTCTTCAAGAGGCAAAGCCACTGAGGTCTGACTACATCTATCCATCTCCCATTCACCCTTGATACACCTTAAAACGCTGAAAATACCTTAGAGTCATAAATGCACATAGTGTTCATTAGATAATTTTCTTATTCAAATATTCATTGTCTCAACTGAGCTTTCCACAGAGTGTGAAGAGCAGATCGTTTAAGGGTAGCATTTGTTCACACACTGGCATGTGATGGTTCTGTGTTGTCCTTAAGAGCACAGACTTCGCCTTGCCCTAGATGTCTGCCCTTGGCTAAGCTTCACTGCTGCTCCCCCAGCCCCTCTCCCATGCTTATTCTTAGACGTGTTATCACATTGAGCCCCAGTTTCCTCAAACATTAACTGGAGATGCTCATATGTACCGTTGGGTTGTTGTGAAGTTGTGAAAGCCAAAGGGAAGGTAGAGAATGAATGGCTGGCACAGGTTAAATGGTCAACCATGAGTGTGATTGTGGTGGTTGTGGCTGATTGTTCTGGCTACACTCACTTCCTGCTACAAAAGGTGATAAATGTGGTTCACATTCATACTGAGATGGCAGTCATCTCACCAGTGTTACTGGATTCTGATGTTGATATCTACACTCGTAAGCATGCCAGGATGGAGGGTCATGCCTATGTTGCCATGCAATTCTCATGTATCAGGATCCATGAACCTGGTAGAGCTCTTTCTCATTTGGCATTGCACATAAAAGGCAAATAGAAACTTTTGAGGGAATTCTGCATCCCTTATTTGACAAAATAGGATCCTTGTACCAGCTTCAACCAGCTACTTCTCCATGTGGCACCATTGAGTCAGGCCTAATTCAAAGATAAAGCAATAGGAATTTGCACCAGCTGATCTAAGAAACTTCTACCTGTTCCACTTGACTGCAAGTTAAAAACATGTGGACAGAATCAGATATGCTGGATATCTGGATGGTTTCATTTTCTTTCTGTGAAGGGTTCCATGTAAGTGAAGAGAGCAGATCTGTTTTTGTACCCTCTTCACAACATTATCTTCTTTTCTATTGTATCTTACAAGAAACAAGAGCACCAAATGTGAAGGAACCACACCTTATGTTTTAACACAACAATAAGTTAGTGAGAATTGCATTGATTTATTTCAACATTAGTCCTAAACTTCTAAATATCTGTATAACTCTCTGACTGTGAATATCTCAGAGAAAGTCACCTAGCACAGAGCAAGCACTCAGTAAGACTCTAGAATGAACTTATGTGTCTTCTTTTCTGTTGTAACCTAAGCATTTTGAGGAAAGTGTCATTTGGGGTAAAGATATCAATGAAGTTGGTACAGCATACCCCAAAACTGATTTTAATAACATATTCTTGCTATTAAAATATGTCCAGAAGCAGAATACATCACCTGGGATAGATGCCAACACATGGTGTTTTCAGTCCACATCACCCAGATGGAAATGCAGCACCTCTTTAACTCTCCTGACAGAATCTAGTCAATGCAGACTCTGCTGAAGTTATAGAAAAAATGCAACTGGGAATTACATTATACACTCTACCCTAAATACATGAAAAGATATAAGACCTAAAAATCCTTCATAGGCACTGTTTTCCCAAAGGGAAAACATTACTACTGTCAGGGCCCCTGGCTTCCTGGCTTTCTTTTCTGCCTCTTCTTTCAGGAGCAACATAAATTCCTTCCATTTTCTGTCTGGGGACGCTCTGCTGCTAAGCTTGTCCTCAGAGTATCTCAAATGGCTTATCAAAATATGTCATTGCAAACACAACGCTCTTTAGAAGGAACTCTGGTGAGCACCCTTCTCCCCTCTCTGGCTATGACCTGCATGTTCTGTGAGTTAACCCCTGTGTCTCTGCAGATCAGAACCTAGCAGCCCTGACCACGGTTCCTCAACGATTGAGCAAGACCTTGCCGCCCTGGATACTGAAATGACCCAAAAGTTAATAGACCTGAAGGACAAGCAACAGCAGCAGCTGCTTAATCTTCGTCAGGAACAGTATTATAGTGAGAAATACCAGAAGCGAGAACATATAAAACTGGTAAGCCTGAGAGATGCTGGTAAGCCAGAACCCCCTGTTCTATAGAAAAATGTTAATGCCCGTCAATAATTTAAAGGGAGACAGAGTCGGGTCACTCACTACCTTACCCAATAACCTTATTTTGATGCTAGATTAAGGAGAGGGGTAAGATGCATTTTGAGATCCATATTTTGACATATGGTTTAACATGTGCTTAAGTTAAAAGCACAATCAAAATCTGGTACTTGGGTTTTAAGAAGCTGTAAAATCATCACTTCTTAGAACTTGAACTTGCGTAGTGCCCACCGCACTAATATTTTATTAGCCCCTCTATTCTAGCATCTTTACCAAGCTCCTCTCTGTTCCCTAATGTGGCGATGTTTTACTGGTTTTATTTTCCCTAACTTATTTTTGGGTTATAATAGTTTTGGGGAAACTTTGAAATCTCACAAGGAATTAGAAAACTTTTATCTTTAAGAAAATTAAGAACATGCTACAAATAAATGTTCACTGTTTTCTTTTGTATCACTGGGTTTTTGAAGAACTACAAAAATGACACAGTCCACTCTGTTACATTTAGGAATGTCAGTATCTAAATGGCCAACTTGGAGGGTTGTCCACCCCATCGTGAGGTTCCCTATGAAAGGAAATGCCATCTTCTCTGCTAGTGATCAGTTTTGTCCTCCAAAATGTTTTCTCGTGAATTGTGACATTCTCTCCATTGTTGTTGATGCCTTGACACATAGTAGGGATATGATGAATATGTGGTAAAAGATAAATTAAATGAAACAGTAAACTTGTGCCTTGAAAATAAGCTTGGGCCAAAAACAAAACAAATGAGTAAGCTTAATAGAAATTAGAGTTCCCAGATAAAATGGGTTCTGAGAATTTTTCCTGTGACTGATTTCTTTGCTGAAGGGCTCTCCGTGTAAGAGAGTTCTGAGGCTGTTTCTGCTTGCAGGTTGGAAATCGGTGGGTGGTTGGACCATGGTCATATATTCGGCAAGTCATGTCATGTGGTGTTCTGGTACTGGATTCCCAGTGACAGTATTCAAATGAGCAGCTCAAAATCACATCAGGAGTTTATAAAAAATCAGCTTCCACTTGATCAATATTGTCACTTCCAGCATGCATCATAATCACTTGGAGGGTTTGTTGAAACAGATTTTAGGGTCTCACCCTGAATTTCCAATTTAACAGGCCTCTTGTAAGGCTGGGGAAGCTGATGCTTCCGGTCCCAGGGCCACACTTTGAAACCCACTGCATTGAGACTCAAGGGTGTATCTTTAACAAGGTCCACACAAGTTTGAGGGACGACCTTTTTGGAGACAAACTGAGATCTGAGATAAGGTCTAAGCTGTGAAAGAACAGTCAGGCAGCAGTCAGGGATCGATTGCCCTGACAGAACTGACAAAGTGAGAGGGAATTTTAATAAAAGATAATGACTTTGGGACTTAGCTATAACCACTGCCATCTGACTTTCTCCAGTAGCCCATCCTTAGTACTCCAGAAAAGAGTAGTTATCTAAAAATTAAAATAACACCATCTATTCAGCACTCACCATGGGGCCAGACACTGTGCTAAGCCATTTATAGGAATTATCCAAGTTAATCCTTATTATAACCACTGGAGTTTGGGACTATTGTCAGCCCATGTGGCAGATTGAAAATCTAACAAAGGAACTTCATGACTTTCCCAAGGTTCCACAATGAAAAAATAGTACAGTTAGAGTCAGCGTGGTCCTCTGACTCTAGAGCCTCTGCTTTGTAACCACTGTGCAGATGCCTCCACTAATTCAGACTTCAAGCTAAGGCTGTCATACTGACCCCACACCTACTCAGAACACACAGCCAGCACCTTCATTATGATCACTGGGATACTATGCCTCTCTCTCTGTTTTTTGTTGTTGTTTTTTTTTATTCTTTTTCATTTAAAATTGACATTCAACATTATTTAATATTAGTTTCAGGTGTACATCATAGTGGTTAAACATTTATATAGTTTATGAAATAATCCCCCCAATAAATTTTGTAGCTCCCAGCACTATACATAGTTATTACAATATTATTGACTATATTTTTTGTATTGTACTTTATATCCCTGTGACCTGTTTGTGACTACCAATTTATACTTCATAATCCCTTCACCCCAAGCCTGCTCCCCAAGCCTTCTCCCATCTGGTAACCATCAGTTTGTTCTCTGTATCTATTTCTGTGTCTGTTCCTGGATTTGTTGTTTATTTCGTTCTTTACCTTTTTTTTTTTTTAAAGATTCATATTATTGTTTTTGACAGAGAGAGATAAAGACACAGAGAGAGAAAGGGAAGGGCCCAGAGCAATCTCCACAGTTGTATGTCATTAGATTTTGACATGGTTTTATTCTACACAGGTGGGTGTGGGGCCACGCAGGGTGGGAACTGAGCTGGGGGCCTCCCGCATGGGAAACATTCCTGTGAACCGAGAGCCTGCCACATGGTAAGCTTGCCCTGGTGGAAACTGAACTGGGGGCCTCCCACATGGGAAGCACACCCCAGTTCAGCATATGGGTCCACATAGGCTGGGGCCAGGACTCAATCCTCAGACCCCGGGGCTGCAAGGTGAGTGCTCAACCCACTAAGTCGTGCCAGCTTCCCCTATTTTGTTCTTTAAATTGCACATATAAGTGAGACTATATGATATTTGTCTCTCTATCTGACTTATTTCACCGTTTCATTCCTGGGAGTACGAGCATCTTACCCCCGATTCTGATAGGACCAACTAATACGTTTATCATGAAAAAACTTCTTACGACTAGGTTCATCTATATTGTCACAAATGGTAAAAGTTCAAAGTTCAATTGTTATGGCTGAGTAATATTCATATATATATATATATACATATATATATATATATATGCACACACACATACCACTATTTCTTTATCTAATCATCTATTGATGGGCATTTTGGTTGTTTCCATTTCTTGGCTATTAGACATAGCACTTCAGTGAACATAGGGGTGCATATATCTTTTCAAATTAGTGTTGTGGTTTCTTTGGATCAATACCCAGGAGAGGAAAAGCGAGTTCTATGTAAGGTAGCTCTATGTTTAATTTTTTGAAGAGCCTCCATACTGTTTTCCATAGTGGCTGCACCAATTTGCAGTGCACAAGGGCTCCCTTTTCTCTATATCGTCACCAACACTTGTAGTTTGTTGATTTATTGATGATAGCCATCCTGACAGGTGTGAGGTGATATCTCATTATGGTTTTAATTTGCATTTCTCTGATGATTAGTGATGTTGAGCATCTTTTCATATGTCTGTTGGCCATGTGTATGTCCTCTGGAGTCACATCTACTCAAGTCCTCTGCCCATTTTTAAATAAGATTGTTTGGATATTTTGGTGTTGAGTTGTATTAATTTTTCATAAATTTTGGATAAGATGTGTCATTGGTATATATCTTCTCCCATTCCATAGGCTGTTTTTTGTTTTGCTGATGGTTTCCTTTGCTCAGCATAAACTTTTAAGTTTGATATAGTCTTATTTATTTATTTATTTATTTTGTTTCCCTTGTCCAAGGAGATATATCAGAAAAATATTATGGGCAATGTGGGATAGTTTAATGCCTATATTTTCTTCTAGGGGTTTTCAGGTTTGAGGTCTTACATTTAAGTCTTTAATCCATTTGAAGTTTATTTTTGTATGTAGAGTGAGAAGGTAGTCAAGTCTCTTTGTTTTATTGAATAGACTGTCTTTACCCCATGATCTATTCTTGCCTCCTTTGTTACAGATTAAATGACCATATAGGCATGGGTTTATTTCTGGGCTTTCTATTCTGTTCCTTTGATCTATGTGTCCGTTTTATGCCTCTACCATGCTGTTTAGATTACTGTGGCCTTATGGGATAGTTTGATATCAAGTAGTATAATACCTCCAACTTTGTTCTTTCTCAAGATTGTCATGGCTATTCAGGGTCTTTTATGATTTCATAAAAATTTTAGGATTATTTGTTCTAGTTCTATAAAAAATACCTTTGGTATTTTGATAGTGATTTCATTGAATCTATAGATGGTTTTGGGTAATATGGACATTTTAATGTTGTTAGTTCTTCCTATCCGTGAGCATGGTATATGCTTCAATTTATTTGTATCATCTTCAATTTTTTTCTTTAATGACATACAATTTTCTGAGTACGGGTCTTTTACCGACATGGTTAAATTTATTTATTTATTTTATGCAATTGTAAATGGGATTTTCTTAATTTCTCTTTCTGATAGTTCATTATTGGTATATAAAAATGCAACCAATTTCTCAATATTTTGTATCTTACTACTTTACTGAATTCATTTGTCAGTTCTAATAGTTTTTGTGTTTTTTTTGAATCTTTGAGGTTCTCTCATGATTTTTTTTACTTAACAGCTTTATTTTACATGCCATGCAGTTTACTCATTTAAAGTTTACAGCTCAGTGGTTTTTCATTTGTGGATTTGGGTTTCAGATAAAGCCACAGTGTCTCTTAATACATATGTGTGGACCTTTTTTAAGAAGAAGGTAAGGCCCAAATGTCTTGGATTCAGAACAAAACAAAGTTCATTTGATGGCTATTTGGGATCATCCACAATGTACACTACATGTCTTTAATGTATACCAGAACTTTCTATCAACTCCATTTGTAATAACTATAAATTGTTTTGCCAGGAATTGTTTTGACTGAAAGGCATACAGAAATGTCAGTACTATCTTTGGTTGTGGTTGTGAATTATGAATAGGCCTATTAGGCTAAATTAGACAAATGGGAGCATAATTAAACTCAAGTAGGCCCCAGGTAAAGAGGAGTACATATTTGGATGATGAGGAAAATTAAAAGAAGATATTTTATCTCCGAAAATTGCTTTGGGAATTAAATACAAAAGTGTTTCGGTTAAGGATCATACATTTCAAATGCCAGCACCCACAGTTCAAGGTTCTAGAAAGAAATCATGCCATCAATAAATTCCCTGTTAAATATTCATTAAAAATTAATATTTTCAAAACATTCTGGGGAAGCCAGGATGGCTCAATGGGTTAAGCGCTCACTTTTCAGCGCCAGGGACCCTGGATCAAGTCCCAGCCCCGGCCCATGTGGACCCATGTGCTGAACTGGGGAGTGCCTCCAGTTCAGTTCTCTCTCTGTCTCTGTATCTCTCTCTCTCTCTCTCTCTCTCTCTCTCTCTCTCTCTCTGTCAAAAACAATTTTTAAAAAAAGTAAAAAAAAAAACATTCTGATAGACACTGGAGATAAAGATGAAGAAGACATGATCACTACACTCTCAGGAAGCATGCATTATAAACAGTTATATTACCATATGATAAGTGAAATGATAATTGTATCAACAAATTGATATGAGAGTATAGTTGTGAGAACCATTTGCTTAAATCAATAAACTGATAAACACCAAGAGACTATTTCTGAAGTAACTGTTTATTTTATCATGGGAGGTATAATATAAAATATACATCAAGAGACACAGACTCTATAGTTTCAAAGAATTTTGTATACCTGTTCAAAAAGGGTCTTTATAGTTATCTACATCCAAAAAGTTCTGCAGCTCATTTACTCTGGGTGTGGTCCCCTAGTCACCTGGGAACTTGTTAGACATGCAGTGTCCCAGGCCCCACCCATATATGCTAAATCACAATTTGCATTTTAATAGAAGTCTTGGTGGTGTGTTACAGGATGAAGTTGAAGAAGCACAGATTTAAAGCCTATGGATCTTTATCTTTGTTCAAAATGTGTTTTTTAATAGGCTTAAAATTTCTTTTAGTCAAAATGGGAAATACATTGTGCTCTCTGGTATTGAGAGCTTGAATGTTAGCTGGAAGTGTATCTAGTGACAAAGGCACAAGTCCTGTGGAAATTACTCCTGTGATTTTTCACCTATAGTCATAATAAAAGGAAATGGTTTCTTTCTGATGGAGGTGAGTGAAAATAAAGATGTAAGTTCCCTGACCCCATTTAAGTTCTTACACCCCCTGAAATTGCTCCATAGATATTATGAATGCCTCTGGACCCAGTTAAGGACCCCTGGTCCAGGGAAGATCTTCAGGGTTAAAGAATTGGTTCTAACTTCTGTTTTTATTAATTGCCATAGATTGGCCCATTAGGGTTAGGTTATAATTTTAAAATGACTTTGGTAAGTGAAGGAAATTTCTGGGACCAGGGGGTGTCCCTCTGAGGGTTCGTGATCATTCTTAGTAAGTAGCCCTAGCATCACATTCAAGGCTAAATACCCTCAGCCTAGTGAGAAGGGATTTCATGATGATGTCCATGGAGTCACTCCTCAGTTGCAGCTAGGTTTGGCTCTACATTTTGTCTTGTCTCTGCCTCCTTCTTAGTGGCTTAAGGAAAATATTTCCACATTTTCTCTCATAGTCACCACACTATCATCTACAGAGGTTTGTTTTTCTTAGCTTTGCCTTGCTTCCTACCTTTACTTCTCTTTCTCATATTTTAAGTCTCCCACATTGCTAATCTCACTTATTTCTCACTTCCTTCACATTGACTTAGGGCTTATATTCTTCATATACACCCTCCTCTCTGTCCCACCAGCAATTATTTTGAGCTCCAAATAGGCTGGCCAGGCATCCCATTTGAAATAGGACAGAATACAACAGTACTGTCCTGTTTCAGATGGTATGTATGGTCAGCCTACTGATTCCTTAAATTTAGCCCAGTGAGACTTGGCTGACTATTTGTACCATTTGAAATGGGACAGTAACATTGTTTTCTGTCCTGTTGAAAACAGGACATCTGGTCAGCTTAGGTCCAAATCAACCTTAGTACCCAACCAACTACCTGAGTTCCCCAATTATCAGCCAATCCCAGTGTTTCCTAACAAAACAAAGCGAACACTGTGATCAGCTGTGAATAGATGGCTTGTTAAGTTGTGAGTGAGTGGTGGTGAATGTAGGTCTCTGAAATGTCATAATTTCTTGTCAGTGCTTCCCCACTGAGTATAGCTATGTGACCACCCTGAACTTCAGTTTGCTCAGTTGTCCAATGGAGATAAGAATAATCCTCACTTAAAAGAATACTCCTGGAACTATAAGAAGGAACAATGGATAATGTACACAAAACATTGTTTTTACTGTAAGCCTTTAAACAAAATAATACATGAATTGGCCAGGAGATCTTGGTTGAAATATAAATGCGTATTGTAATTTTTGACATCCTACTATGGTCTGGGGAGCTCATCTTCCTTTTGATGATTTTTATTGGCCCCATTTGCTGTTGCTGCCTATCAGGGAGCATCCTTGAATTTTCTCCCTTCTCTAGTCACTTAGCTGAAGTATGTGTGCCAGGAGTAATAGTAGTGTCAGGAAGTGTCTCTGCTGTAGCAGTGGTATGGTTCTCTGTCCTCTTCCAATATTCTGACTTTAACGTAGGGTCCTTTTTGAGAAATAAATGACTTAACTTTCAAAAAAAAGGAAGCTACATTCTTTACTAAACAAGAAATGACATGTAAATAAAAAATTTTAGTAGTGAAATAAGGATTGTAATAATTGTCAAACTGTGTTGTTATTTGTCAGTTTTTCTAATCATCATGAGGTGGCCCTAATGGAGTTAATATTGTTCTGTGTGTGTGTGTGTGTGTGTGTGGGTGGGTGTGTGTGGGTGTGTGTGGGTGTGTGGAGGAGTGGGAGGTGTTAGGAGTGGTATTGATCTTAAATTCTGTTGCTTTAATTATGAACAAAAATAAATATATTTCCATATGTATGTTGACTATCAGTATTCCTTTTTCCCACAACTGCCTGTTCACATCCATTGTTTATTTTTCTGTTAGATTGTGTCCTATTTTTTGGATCCACAGAATTCATACTTTTTTTCATTCATTATTTTAAGAAGTTAGGCAAGTTAGAGAGTATAAAGTATGCCTACATAATCATCCATTTATCCAAAGTTATTGAATATCTACTGGTGGAGGATTCCATGTAGGCCAACCCTAAATGTGGTACCTGCCCTTGGGGGTTAATTATATAGCCAACAGTTAAGGGCACAGATTGTGAAATCAGACCTACTTTATGCCCATCTTAATCAGTTGACTTTGTTGCAAAATAAACACCCTAAAACTTACTGGCCTGAAACAGCCATCATTTATTTAGTTCATGATTCTGTGTGTAGCAATTTGAGCTTGATTCAACTTGATGATTCTTCTCATATTAGCTGGGCTCATTCATGTGTCTTTGGTTCAACTGCCAGTCACCCAGGGGCTCAACTTCTGGGGCTGACTGTCAGCTAGGTCACTACAGATGACTGATCTACATCTCTCATCATCTAGCAGACTAGCCTGGGCTCCTTCCAGTGGAACTTGGAAAGGCATCCAATTGAGAGGAAGTAGACAAGGACAAGGTTTCTTAAGAGATCTTATTTCTTTTTCCTTTGACCAAACCAAGTCATAGACTTGCCCAGATTCAAGAGATCAGGGAATAGACTGTTTCTTGTTTAGGAGAGCTATAAGTCATGTTGCAAAGAGCATGGATACAGAGAGCAGTGGAGAATTAGGCCCTTTCTTTTTCTTTTCTTTTTTTTTTTTTTTTTCCAAAATCTACACCTATAGTTTGGGTGTACAATTCAAAAAAACAATCAATTCAGGGAACTTAACACCATGCCTAGAACAGTCACCATTCATTACCAAATGACAATTTGCACAGGATTTTGAGTGAGGAGAAACATGACTTCCATTTTTAGTTAGGTAACTTTAGCTAAAACATTTCACCTCTTGAGCATCTGGATTCTAATTACACAACTAAAAAGTCTTCACAAGTATGTTTTTAAGCTTTCCATGACAGTAATGCTGGTTTCAATTAAATTATAGAATACAGAGATGATTCACTCTCACACCTTTTTAAAATAATAATTAGGAATTTCAGTATAAAGCAATATACTTTTCAACTTTGGTTTTTCTTGTGTGTGTGTGTGTGTGTGTGTGTGTGTGTGTGCGCGCGCACACAGAATATAAATCTTAATATATTTTTATGTGCTAATTGGTGACTGTTTAGGTAAGATTAAGGTTGGGGGGGGGAATGCAGTAAACAGAACCATCCCTAAAGGCAAGAAAATAATAGCTTTGACTTGTGTCAACTTAAAGAAGCTTAGGGAACAGAAGAGATTCTGCTGAAAGGAAATTTTCACAATTGAATCCACAAGTCTGATAATTTGGTCTGTGCCCTCTGGAAGTACAGGACTCATTGGCTTTCATCTGGCAAGTGAGAGATGCTGAAATGATGGATTTTGCATAAAGACAAACGGTAGCTGGTATGTTGTGGTATTTATCTTCATGGGCAGCTCTTCTGGCTCTAGCTTCCAAATGGACTATGGAAACATTAAGCCCATGATTTATTGCTATTTTGGTTACAAACTATAGGATAAATCATGTCTCTTTTAGCCAGGTTTCCTTAGCTAAATATTTGAAAACCTCCACTTCAAACATGATTGCTACTTTCCCACACCTGAGTGGCAAGTAATATTTATTTCATTTATTCTTTTTTCCTTTAAAGATTTATTTTATTATTTTGACAAAGAGAGAGACAGAGAGATGGGGAGAGGGCACAGAGAAGTCTCCATAATTGTACATCATCAGTTTTCGACATAGTTTCATTCCACACAGGTGGGCAGGGATCCATGCAGGTTGGGACCTGGGACAGGGGCCTTCTGCATTGGAAGCAACCCCCCACACACATGAACTGGGGGCCAAACTGGGGGCCTCCCACATGGGAAGCACACCTAGCCAGGGCCAGGACTAGGACTCAATCCTCGGACCCCAGGGCTGCAAAGCAAGTGCTTAACCCTCTGAGACACCCCAGCATCCCGGAGATGTGTTTTTATGCAAAGAGAATGTGGTCAGTGCAGAAGAAAGTTTGGGAGGGAAAAATGAATTGATGGATGAGGTCCTGCCACAGGTGGGAGAAAACAGGACAGAAAGCAAAGGCAAGAAGTTTTCTCTCAGAAGGAAGGATAAGGAAACCAAGTTAAGAACTTATAATGTGGTCTATTAAGACTTGCACATGTGTTTTCCCTCTCAACTTTCACACCCACCCCAGGAGAGGAACGTTATCCCCCTGTCACATGTGAGGAAGCTGAGTTTAGAGTAATGGAGAGAATGTGGATAAACTTCCAAAGATCTTCTGAGGCAGAGAAGAGGAAACTGAAGAGGGTGTCTTAGCTAGTTTGGGCTGCTGTGACAAATTGCCATAGGTGGAGTGGCTTAAACAACAGACAATTCATATTTCTCACTGTTTGGAAGGCTGAGAGTCCAAGATTAAGGCACCTGCAAATTTGGTGTGGGCAGAGAGCCCACTTCCTGGTTTATAGGTGGCTGTCTTCTCACGGTGTCTTCACATGGCTGAAGGGGATAGAGTTCTCTGGGGTGTTTTATAAGGTCACTAGTCCCATTTGTGAGGGCCCCACCTTTATGTCCTAATCACATTCTAAAGGCCCCACCTCCTAATACTATTACATTGAGGATTGGGATTTCAATATATAAATGGGGGGAGGAGAGAGTGGGCACAGACATTCTGTCCACAGCAGAGGGCTTCTTCTAAATTGTCTCCATCTTCCTCAGTGGTGTAGGCAGTGTTTCTTAAACTGTACCATGCACAGGTACCTCCTAGGAATCTTGTTAAAATGTCAGTTTTGATCTCAAGTTGATTTGCAATAGAATTTGAATTTCTAATGGGATGCCTGGACATGCCAATGTTGTTTGTATATGGGCCACAATTTAAACAGCATGATCTAGGAATTCGGGTCATCAGCTCCAAGTTAATTATAGGATAGTACCTGCTATGTAGTAGGTGCTTGATAAATATTTGTTGGATTGTGGCTAAGTTGAGTAGTTTAGACAAAGCTGTGCGTACTGGGAGCAACAGAAGTGAACACTAGTTCTGAGAAGAGTAAAGAGCAGATGGTCTGAGGGAAGGGCAGATAGGAAGGCCGGGGGTGGCAGGTGACAGAGAGCCTCTGTAGAAACTTCAAGAGAGTGTGGTACTAGTGATTGTGTGGGGGCTACAACCAAGTCCAAATAAAAGTCAGAATTGTGCAGGTTAGAAGGGCTGTGAGATCTCAGACTCGGTGGCTTCATCGACCAGGTATCAGTGTTGCTGTGAATGAGGACAAGAAGTGGAAGGAAAGAAATAAATGTGAGCAAGTGCTGGCATGATCAAGAACATAAGAAAACGCTCAGAAGTCAGCTGAATGATAGAGATGACAACAGAGAAACAGAAGTGTCATGCCAGTCAATTCAAAAGCATTGCTAGGAAATTTAACAATAGTCTGTAGAATGAGGACAGGCCCACAGAGACTCCCCAAATGTATCACAATGTCCAAATCATCTGAGGAGATTTTGAAAATACTGATTCCTAGGCCATGCTCCTAGATATTTGGAGCCCATAGGCCTAGGAACAGGTCCTGAAATCTGTATTTTAAAGAAGTTGTCCATAAGTATTCTAATGTTGCAGCCAAGATTGGGGACCACTGGATAAACCTCTATAATTCCTTGGGGTGAATGTGAGAGGGAAATGGTACCCTAGAAAAGGAAAGGTACAGAGTGTACACCCTCAGCTGGAATAGAGGCATTAAGTGAGTCCTTGAGGAAATTTCCAGTCTTTCCACATCAAATTTAACATCTAGACAGCTTGATAAACGTCACTACAACACTGTAATATTTCATGATTTCTTTCACTGTGACAGTCATTGATCAGGCAGTCTTTGTGGAGTGACCACATAAGTTTTCTGCTGGCCCAGCCTCAGTTAGTATTCATTCATATTTAATTCACTTCACAGATGAATGCATCAAATATCATGTTTATGTTACGTTAATGTGGATTTTTTATTGGATTCCTGTAAGAGAATTTCTCCCTCAACTTCCTTTATTCTCTTGTAATGAAAAGGCAGCATGGGAGAGTGGTGAGGACCACTAGCCCCCTGGGTGTGTACCCAGCTTCATCATTTACTACCTCTGTGGCTCCAGGCCAGGACCTGGAGTCCCGTGTGTCAGGGTCTTCAGAGGTAAAGCAAAGGCACTAACACCAACCTCAATGGGGCAACTCTTAGAATTGAGTAAGTTAATACATTTAAAACACTTCAAATTGTGCCTGATATATATAAATAATCAATGGAAGTTTGCTGGTATTATGATTATATTGCCTGCCATTGTTGCAGCTATAGCTTGTAACTGGAGGTATCTAATCTTTTGTCTTCCCTGGGCCACATTGGAAGAAGAAGAATTGTCTTGGGCCACACATAAACTACGCTAACACTAACAATAGCTGATGAACTAAAAAAAAAAAAAAAAAATTACAAACAAATCTTATGTTTTAAGAGAGTTTATAAATTTGTGTTTGGCCACATTTAAAGCCATCCTGGGCCACGTGAGGCTTGTGGGCCACGGGTTGGACAAGCTTGGTGTATATAAACCTGATCACCTCACGCTGCTGTATCTGAGACCCTCCATCTCTGGGCAGGGGCAGCGCCTTTTACAAGAAGCCCACACCATCTACTCAGTGTCTAGTATGCAGGGTTGACTTCAGTTACTACTGCTGCCTGAATAATTGCAGAAGGTTGCATATGTTCTTCATACAGAATAAAGAAAGATAAGGGATTGGAGAATAAAATGACCCTCACGTAATTGACAAGAATTTATTCAGCACCTAACGAACACTAGGAATCATATGAGGGCCTAGGATCTAAAAACACCATTGCTATCTTCGTGAAATCTGGTTTAATAATAAAATAGATGCAAGGCAATAAAATAATTGCTATCATGGTGATATATTAAACATTCAGTAGTAGCACCGAAGAGAATCTCTGATGTTCTTTGGAAGTTACCCACACAAGGACACAAATGTCAGTTTCTAAGGTGGGTAACTCATACCCATGAAGCAATTAAACAATGAATGATAGCTTAAAACCAAGAATTGTACTTCACATTTCATTACAACTCACATTTTTATCATACTCATTTTATTTTAAGCTTCATAGCTTCTCAAAAAGATAAAGGCATTGATATTCGCGTTTACAACCAAGAAAGTGTAGGTTCAAAAATGTAGGCCCTTTGACCAAAAATCATACTTTTAATAAGTCATAGAGTGTCACTGTTTGCTATTTTTGCTCTGAGCCAAGCTACACTAACCGGCACAATAATCTAAGGAATCCTGTTTAATTAAAAGGAGATAGGAAGAGGAATTCCATATTAAAACCTAGATAATATGACGGTTTTGTATTATGTCGTCATTGCTTATGTTAGATGTCTGGCAATTCTAACAATTTTAAACATCAGTGACAGCTTTTCTAACTACAGATACTGTTGTTTAGGGGAGCAAGGGGAGAGGTTGCTTTGTTTATGATAATATGAAACAGCAAACTGGACTTTTCTTTCCTTAGCTTATTCAAAAATTGACGGATGTTGCTGAAGAATGTCAGAACAATCAGTTAAAGAAGCTCAAAGAAATCTGTGAGAAGTAAGTCTCCATTCCCATACAATAGCCTTGTGAGTATAAATGTATTAAACACAAACTGCCATTTGGTTTGCATTTTTTCCCTTTTACTTCCATTTTCACTTCAGAGAGAAGAAGGAATTGAAGAAGAAAATGGATAAGAAGAGGCAGGAGAAGATAACAGAAGCTAAATCCAAAGACAAAAGCCAGATGGAAGAGTAAGGAGAAAGAACCCCTCCGCCTCCCCCCTTTTACCTGGGATTCTTTTATTCTATATCTTTCTTTACCTTAAAGACCCAATCTGTGAAATTTCTCTTCTTATTAACCTTTCAAAGATCCCTTCTGTAAGATTTTCAACCGTGAACTCAAAGAACAGTTCAAAAAAAGGACCTTTCACTTGCAGGTAAAGACTGAGTAAAGAGCAACCCTCAGGAAAAGGCTAAATACTTCTCTTGTCAGGCAACCTTTCCAGCATTCAGTGAAAAAATTTGCTCTTGGGTGGAACTTGACCTTTGTCCAGAGCTGGTGCACTGCACCTTCCTGGCAGCAGTAATAAGAATATTGAGAGTTCTGTAAACTTTCATCTGGGAGTCTGAGATTCTTGTGTTTGTTAATGCTGGGTGAATTCATATAATGATCTGTCCTTTGCTTTTAGGGAAAAGACAGAGATGATCCGGTCATATATCCAGGAGGTGGTGCAGTACATCAAGAGGGTATGTTGGTTTTTAAAGAACAGAAATTCGACAAAGCAAATGTAAAGTCTACTTGGCTATAAAGAGGAAGTTGCTCTCAGAAGTTGTACAAAGTGGGAGAATTTTATAGGGAGAAAAAGAAGGTGGAGCAAGGAAGTTAAAGAGAAGATTATTACAGGCAAGATTACTTCCTGTAAGGGAAGGCAGGATATTTTTGTTTGTTTTTGTAGTTTTTTTTTCTTTTATCAGGTGGATTACCTCACTGGTGTTGAAGGTAGAAATTTCACACAGATTGGTTTAAAGTTCCATTTCTGGAAGAGGTTGAAACTGCAATTAGGTGAGGTATTAAGGCTTGGTGGGGCTTAGCAAAAGTGACTTCATTTGGGGCCTCTCATTATCTTTTTTTTTTTAACTTATTTTATTGTTTAAGAGAAGGTGAGAGAGAGACAGAAGGGCCCAGAGCAGTCTCTGCAGCTGCACATTAGTTGTGACATGGTTTCATTCCACACAGGTGGATGTGGGGCTGTAAGGGGTGGAAACCTAACTGGGGGCCTCCCATGTGGGAGACAAGAACCTTTACCACCAGGATCAGTGACCAGTTGTTCCACAGTTCAGCATATACGTTTTGCACTGGCCAGGGCCAGGATTTGATTCCTGGACCTCAGGTTGCAAGCCAAAGGCTCAACCTGTTGAGCTTTCCCAGCATCACTCTCGTTTATCTTTTTAACATAGCAGATCCCTCTGCTTTACAAACTGTGTGTGAATGTTTGGCAAACACGGTGCTAGCCTCTGGAGGGAAATGGCATGTATCTATTTATCACCAGCACCAAGAAGGGCTGCTTCACAGAGCAGGTGCTCCATAATTAATGTTTCTGCAAATTTAATTGCAAACCTGTATATAAAAAGGCTCATTTAAAAATAGACACCAAGAATCAGTTCCAAAGTCAGGAGCATAGAAATATGTTGTCAATGGGAGATTCCCCCAAAGAATCGTTAGTTGTCATCAGAGGTAGAGAAGATGACCACCTCCAAAGGCCATTATGGTTTTTTTAAATAAATTAAAAATTGTTATTATGGAAATTTCCAAATATTAATAAATATGTAAGAATAGTATAATCCATGGTCACCCATGCCCCCCACTCCTGTGTACCCATTACCCAGCTCCAACACATACCAACAGTCTCCTTTACGTGCAAGGGTGGTTCTTGAGCAAGGTATGAAATAATTAAACGTATGCATACGCCATAGCTCTGAACCACTTTCAGGGTTTTCCCGAAAACATTCATTTGAACGTTTAGATAAAAATGACTTTCTTAGGAAACAATAAATCGCATAGAAGAAAACATTGGCACTAAACTTATGGACCTGGGATTCAGGGAGGACTTTATGAATCTGACCTCAATGGCAAGGGAAGTAAAAGCACAAATAAACAAATGGGACCTTATTAAGCTAAAAAGCTTCTGTGCTTCAAAGGAAACCATCAACAAAGCAAAGAGGCAACCAACCAACTGGGAGAAAATATTTGCAAACAATGCCTCTGATAAGGGGCTAATATCAAAAATATATAAAGAACTTGTACAACTCAACAAGAAAAAAACAAGCAATCCAATTAAAAAATGGGCAGATGACCTTAACAGACACTTCTCTC
>PVKE010017170.1:0-23734 GCA_004027555.1 Craseonycteris thonglongyai
TTTTTTTTTTTTTTTTTTTTTTTTTTTTTTTTTTTTTTTTTTTTTTTTTTTTTTTTTAGTTTTATCTGTTTGTTTTGCTAAACCTGACAACTCTATAATGCAATCCATGAGGATTAGGAAAGAAGCTTCATGGAGGAGATGACATGTCACCTAAGACCTAAGAGAATAAATAAACCCAGGAAAAGAATATGAAACCAAAAGACGAGAAGCAAAGAATTCTGTACAGAAGAGAAATGCTAGAGACCAGTAGTGAAAGCAGAAATCACCAAAATACTCCAAGTAGGTGAGAACCAATAATAAGAAGCAGACGTTTGACAATGATTAGCCATAGAAATGAAAAATAAAGATAAGTATGAAGCGGAGATAGAAGAAATACCAAATTTTACTAACCTTCAAAGTTATTCAGTAAAGGAAAAAACTAAAAGAGATACACCAGTTGTAACCAGCCAATCACCAAGGCTTGGGATTGTAACTCTAATTTATTTATTGACTTAAACTTTTACTATGTTTACTTTTCTCCTGTATACCTCCTTTCTGTCTGCACTTTCTCAAGAACCTCTGATTGGTTTCCCAGCCTTCTTCAAACTATCCTTCACTGAGCAGCAAGATCCAAAACAAATCTGATCAGATCCTCCCCTGAGAACCCTCAGAACATTTCAAGATGAACTTCTATCTTATCTAAGTCAGTACAAATTATTCAAAAGTGATGCTAAGTTTTAAAAAGCTGATGGAGATTTTAAGATACATG
Organism: Craseonycteris thonglongyai; assembly: GCA_004027555.1. Taxonomy (NCBI): domain Eukaryota; kingdom Metazoa; phylum Chordata; class Mammalia; order Chiroptera; family Craseonycteridae; genus Craseonycteris; species Craseonycteris thonglongyai. Next base: position 749 of record PVKE010017170.1, read on the forward strand.
TATAACTAAGAGAAAATTTCCAGTGATAAGATTTCCTAGCCAATAGTACGTAATTTTTGAGGCCAATATTCCTATGAATAAAATAATTTTATATCACCTTAATTACTTTATTTTGGGTGTATTTAGTATTTTCACATTATATGGCAATTAGAAGTGTGTGTGTGTGTGTGTGTGTGTGTGTGTGTGTGTGTGTGTGTGTATTGTGAAATATTTCAGCAATAGCTATGAATAATTTTGGGATATGAGATGCATTTATTTAATAATATTTATCAAATTCTACATTAGCATGGTCAGCCATTCTCAAGTTAAAACAAACAAAAAAAGTAGTGACTACTATTACAATAATATGCCATTGACATTCATTATTTTAAATTTTGGTGATGGAAAAATACAGGGTCTGGCAGAAGTAATGCGCCCCTTAAAAGCTTAAAAAAAGGGCTTTACTTCTGCCAGCCCCTGTATAATTACACTAATGCTTTTAATTTTGTCAAATATTTTGTATTGTTCACAGAAAATAATTGCAGTGTATAAATGACAAAGAATTTTTTTAATTTTTATATGCGTTATTTTGTGCCTGAAGCAAAATAGCATTTTATTGTTAAAGATCGCAGAGTTAGTGTCTTGTTTTTTTTTTATTATAACCTTCCATTATGTTATTTAGAACAAGAATGTAACATTCCATAAAAAAGATAATTCATCATTAAATTTCACCCATATGTAATATCTAGTAAAGCATGAAAGTGCTTTGACTTATTTTTCTGGGGAAATTTAAAAAGAAATTTGAATTGTCAGTTGGGTAGGAAGAAATACTTTTAAAGTAAAGAATTCTGAAGTTGTCTGTCTTGTTTAAGGCTGGTGTCATGATGAGCTTTGACAGCTTACCACAGTACATGCTTAGATAGTGCTCTAAGGACAAAAGAAGAGAGTAACTTACATCCTGAGGAAGTTGGAAGCATTTGCAGAGGGTGGGACATTTGAACTGTTTTGAGAATGATTAAGATTTCTCCAAGTTAATAGAAGAATGAAAATCATTCCTGATAGAGAAATTCAGTTGCAAAAGTGTAGAAAAATGCAGAGGCATAGTGGATATGTGTTGGTTGGAAGAAGTTGACAACATTTGTATGGTAGGCTATGTGGAAATCAACTAGAATGATATTTAAGTAGTCAGAGGAAGAGAAGACAACATAATCCAACATTCCACCTATGATTACATTGAGAAGGGGCCACACTTGGAAATCTGACTCATTCCATAACATTGATAGTGGCAAATTATAAAAAATATAGAGTAAAAGAGGGTTCCAAAGGTTTAGGTTAGGAGATTAGATGAGTTGTCAATTTATTACTTGAAAAATGGCAGTATATTTCAAAGATTAGATTTGGGGGAGAAGATGATAAGAAGATGCATTAAACATAGTTATCAAATTAAAGGACAGTGAAAGTAGTAGTCAAAAAATCTGTACAGAGGAAGAAATTCACTAGGAAATTAATCTTGTGAGGATTACTTGAAATATAAGCTTTTAATAAGAGAAAGAATATTGCCTCTTACTCTGATATTGAAGTGAAATGATTGTAAAATGTCTAGTCTATTTCTACATAAAAGTGAAAAATATCCAAAAAGTATAATAGAATATTCTTTAATTTCTACAGTCTGCTCAATTATGTTATAATCTTTACAAAACAGACCACCAGTGTTCCTGATAACAAACAGGAAGAATTAATTATTCTAAATATAGACTATTTATTACAATTAGAGAAAAAATATTAATGTTTAAAAATATAATAAAATGCTTAATCTGAGAAGCTTAAAAGATTACTCTAATTATCGGGTATATTCATTTATCCCAAAATATCCATCTTTTCCCCTATTTTGACACTGCATGCTCTCAATCTCAACAGACAAACACACATAAGCACAGTGGAGGTAAACCCATTTAGTGAATTCTTTTCTACTATCCCTAAATACTAAGCAGATGGTCCAGGAGAAAGATGAAATTATGTTACCTTTCTGCTTCAGATTATATTTGGCCCTTGGTTCAGAGCCAATCTAAGTAGACAGTTGTTGCTACTTAACAAGAAACCAGGGACATTTTGTCTCCATTGATGTTCATTTACGTATCTTACTTTGTTCTACATTATCTAGAAAATGTGAAATAGAAAGAAGATTTGTTCTGACAGCATCTGTATCTTACTCTCCTTATAATTGCTAGAGGTGGATTGAACTCTAACTGGGTTCATGAAACAAAGTAAGACATTGAATTTACATTACTAAAAGATTTATTTGGTCTATGGCATCTTGCACCAGCAAGAAAAATAAATATTCTTGTTCTAAGGCTTGGTACAAAATTTCAAGGTCACTCAGCAGAAGTGCTATCAAAAGGCATTTCCATTTGAAAGGATTCATTAGTGACAATGAAGAAAAAAATCTTAGAAATAATTCCTCTCCATTTATTCACGTTATTATAAATATTATTTTCCTGAAAACACAAAACCAAATGAGAGCTTAAATTCTATTAACTCTTCACACATAAAGAGTTATGTGTCCTTCATATAATCATTTATGTGGTTCTCTTTAATGGACCCACATGCTCAAAAACCACAGCCGCTAGTAAACTTTCAAAAATATCTGGATTATTCACACATTATTCTGGAACTACACCTAAAAATAAGTCTAATTATCTAAATTTCTATAACTAAACAACTAGTTATAAGAACTAATGAGATTTCTATAAGCTATTGTCTGAGTGGGGAGAAGAGAGTTTCCAAAGATGATGTGTAAAGGCCGTGATTGGTAAAAAATGTAGTGTTTTGCTTTTGTAAGCCCTTGAGTGAAAGCCATTCAACAAGTTGATTTTGTAATCATAAATCAAGGAAGGAACAAATAAAGAAAAAAATTAAAAAGTTTAAATTATGCTTTGCTCTACCAAACTGACAAAGAATGAAAATAAACTGATAAGATCTGCTAGCAAAGGTAAAAGGAAATGGATATTTATATAATGCTATAATACTATGGTCAGTATCAAGTGGTACAAATAATTGAGCAATTTTGCAATATCTATCAAGAAGAATAAAAGTGTTCCAATCCTTTTCACATCATAAATGCACAAAAACCTATATTTGAGGTTGTTTATCAAGGCATTAATTATAATTTGAGAAAATGTTGAACTATATAAATTTCTAGAATAGGAAAAAGATTGGTCAGATATATTGGCATACATATTCGTAACAGAATCTTTCATGGTCTTCAAAATACATGTTTAAGAAATGTTTAGTGATATAAAAAATGTTATGTTATAATGCTAAGTAGAAAAGCGTGACACAAAACAATATATTTAATCTTAATAATATATGTGTGTGTTGTATGTGCACAGAGGGTGAGTGGGTATATTTGTCTGTATGTATGTGTTTGGAGTGCAACTTTAAATGAATGATAGGAAATGGTCCACTATGTTAATAGTACTTTATATTTGGATGATAGGAGTATGTTGAATTATTTCCATATACCTTTCTATATTTTCCAAATTCTTTTTTTTTTTAAGATTTATTTATTGTTTTTGACAGAGAGATACAGAGACAGAGACAAAGAGAAGGGGGAGGGCCCAAAACAGTCTCCATAGTTGCGCATCATCGGTTTTCCCACATAGTTTCATTCCACAGGTGGGCTTGGGGCTGCATAGGGCAGGAACTGGGCCGGGGTCTCACCCCTTGAGATCTGAACTGGGGGCACTCCCCAGTTCAGCACATGGGTCCGCACAGCCAAGGCCGGGATTCGATCCTCGGTCCCCAAGGCTGCAAAGTGAGGGCCGAGCCCACTGAGCCATCCCGGCTTCCCCTTTTCCAAATTCTTAATAATAAATGCATATAACTTTTTATTGTGAAGAAAACAAGTTGAATTTTAAATAGCAAAATTTTGAGTGAGCAGAATTATATGTCCAAAATATATAAACAGTTTTTTTCTTCTTACTCTGATTTTTTGTCTGTGCCAGTATTATAATGTTTATTAGAAAAGTATCACTCAGATATATTTCACATTATGTGGTGGTTAATAGAATACTTTCTAAAGTAATATAATTTCTACTTTTACCCTCTCTCAAATGTTCTTCCATTTTACTTTCATTGTAAGTTTAGGATGTCCATCTTGACATATAATGCTCTCTCTTTTCTATTACAACTGCTTCTCCAAAACAAGATATGCCTATTATTTCCGTATGATAACTATCATATCAATTTTTCAATATACTTTTGAAATATTTATTTAATTCCTTGGTTTCAATTTTTAGGTTCAAGTAGTTTACTATATTCACTACAGTAAATTAAAGATTGATTAAAGACATGGAATCACTTATTTTTCTGGATGTTTATTTCTGAGAATAAGTGGGTGATCTACTTGTTTTGTTCTTTCCGTGATGTCACATATTGTTCTTCAGAGTATATAATTTTATACTTTTCTTGGGGAATTTTATTTGCATCTGAAATTGTAGTTTTAAATCTTCAACAATATGGTGAATATAAAGCCAAACAAAATATCTGTTTTTGCCTCTATTATAACATTAATCAGTATTAGAAAAGAATTTCACATTACGTATCTATCTTGGATTACGAATACAAATAAAAGACTGAGTTCTTGGTCTAATTAGGATCTCATGCTACCTCAAGAGATTGAGGGGAAGCCGGGATGGCTCAGTGGGTTAAGCGCTCACTTTGTAGCACCAGGGACTGAGGATCGAATCCCGGCCCCGGCCCATGTGGACCCATATGCTGAACTGGGGAGTTCCCCCAGTTCAGTTCTCCTCTGTCTCTGTATCTCTGTCTCTCTCTCTGTCTCTCTCTCTCTCTCTCTCTCTCTCTCTCTTTCTGTGTGTGTCAAAAACAATCAATCAATCAATCAATCAATCAATCAATAAAAGAGATTGACAAGGAAACAATTGTAATAAATCTATGCCAATTTGGGCCCTTGGTTCTATTGATGCTAGAGAAGAGACACCTGACTTTTGGTTGGAAGCTAAAGAAAGGGTTAGATTTGACTTAAACAACAGAAATTAATTGTCTCATAAATTGGAGGCTGGAAGTACAAAATCAAGTGTTATTAGGCTGGTTTGAATTCTTTTGAGGACTATGAGTGTTCCAACACTCTGTCCTTGGCTTGTAGATGGATGTTTTCTCCCTGTCTCTTCAAATCATCCTCTATGTGTTTCTCTCTTCATATGGCCTTCTTTTAATAAAAATACCAATATGAACTCATCTTAACTAATTACATATGCAGCAATCCTATTTCTACTTGTAAATAAGGCCATATTTTGAGGTACTGAAAATTAGTGCTTCAGCACATGAATTTGGGAAGGCAAAATTCACCCATCACAAGGACAGCTCAGTAAATTTTTCTATAAGGATAATCTTTAGATTTAATTGAAAATGAAAAATCCAGGAGAGATGAGCAGGCAAGATAGTTCAGGAGGAAAAACAGTTAATGTAAAGGACCAAAGGCATGAAAGGTTAGGTATGAGTGGAAGGTAAGGTATGAGTGTGGTGGGAGAAGAGACTGAAATCTTGGCAACTGCTTATATACCTGGCCATTCAATACTATGGGATTGGTCATGAGTGTACCATGGAGCCAGTAAAGAATTATACATATATTCAGATTTTAATTTTGGAAATGGCTATTCTGGTAACACTCTGGCCTTTGAGAAGTGCTTTCTATCGTCCAGCAGGACCCCAGTATTTAGGCATGCTTTTCTCATTTAAAAAATTCATCTGAGAAGAGCTGGGATAGCTCAGCAGGTTAAGTGCTTGTCTTGCAACCCAGGGTCCAAGGATCGAATCCCAGCTCCCATCTTTTGGACCCACATGATGAGCTGGGATGTGCCCCAGTTCAGTTCTCACTGGGACAAGCTTCCCATATAGGAGGCCCCAGCTCAGCTCCCACACCAGTGTACTTCCCTTGGAGGAATCCTCCAGGTCACGGGGGTATGCCTCTTGTGTAGGAGGTCCCCAGCACAGTTCCTGCCCTGTGCAGACCTGTGCCCACCTGTGGAGTGAAATTATATCGAAAACTAATGACATACAACTATGGTGACTGCTCTGTGTCCTCCCCCTTCTCTCTGTCTGTCTGTCTCTCTGTTTCTTTCTGTCAAAAACAATAATAAAAATAAAAATAAGTGAAAGATAAAAATAAAGACCTCTTCTGCCTATAAATGTTTTCCAGTTCTGTTTGCAAAACTTTGATGCCTGGTTTTATTTTCTAAATTTTCTCAAATTCTGTTGCCCTTCATTATCTCCTGAAGAATTTAATTAAGTAATAATTTGAACAGAAAAAAAAATTCATACATGATGTTTATTATTTCCAAGATGAATAAAGATAAGTATTTAAATACTCAGAATATTTTAAACTATTATTTAAAATTGTACTTTTAATCTCACATTGTAGACTATCAAGGTAAACACTTTCAGAACCATAACAAAATAGTTCATTTTTAAAATGAGCATCTCATTCTTGTTGCTTTCATGAAATTTTCATTTAACCATTATTAAATCTTGAGTGTATTCTCACACGCTTTTAAGTTCCTTGCAGCTTTAAACTTCTTAAATTAATTTTCCTTTTATTTTAATTTTTCTTTCAGCCTAAGGGTGACATCAAGAAGGCTTATCTGCTTCATAAATCTCCTTAAAATCTTTTCAATTATAAAGTAACTGCCTAGATTTATACCCAAAGCAACTTAATTGATTAAAAGATTATCATTACAAGCCCTGTTTATTTAGTTGAGTTTCAAAATTGTAGCTTTTGCTCTAAATATCCAGACGGCACAAGTACCAGCATCATCAGCATTAATTAAAATATTAATAAACATAGATAATGTCAAAAGTAATCTAAGTTATGATTAAAGAATGAGTATAGAGCAGCATGAGAAGCCATTTAAAAATGCTTCCTCTAAGTTGTTTATTTCAGATTGAAACAAGCCTGTCATCATGTCTTGTGAAAGGAACCATATTCACATTGTGTCACATCACAAAAGGCAAGAAATCCCCGAGATGAGTCAACTCCACGGAAAATGCTTTCTTACTATCTCCTACTCAAATCTTTGAAAGAAGGTGTGGAGTGGAGGGTTTCATATGAAGTGGACTTTTTACAAAAATAAATATTAACTGTCATGCACTCAGATTTTCATTAAATAAAGTATTTGATTAAACTACATGTAACTACACTATAGGTATCTCTGGCTTCTCAATAAATCATGCTGAATAATTTATCTTTTTTCTTAATAACTCATTCATCATTAAGAATATGAATCATTATACTACAGTGTAAAAATATCTCAGGAGATAATAAGGTATATGACCATAATACAAGTAAACTTTTTAAAAATGAGACACACAAACGATTAGACTAAGGCACCAACCAAACCTAAGATTCCATTAATTAAATAATCTTTATCTGACTACTTCTGTTTCATTCTTTTATTCTGTATCACTATAAATGAGCCTTCAGCTATTATTCCAAACACTTTTTACTTTAGGTGTTGCCTTATAAAAGTTAGATCTTTGAAAGTATCCTTTTGCTTAGATATTTGTTTCTTCATACTGCTCTTGGCTAAGGTTCACAACTTGCCTGAAAGCAAAATTCTTTAGGAAACGTAACTGTAACATTTTTTTTTACAAAAATGGTATGTTTTTTCTGAGCTTCAGCTATTTTAATCTAATCTTGAAGTCTGCTTTCTACTGTCCTCTGCAGCTACTTTTCATATTTAAGTAAATCAGTAGATAAGAATTCCAAAAAAAGATGTTTGGAGAGAGAGGACAGAAGTATTAAAATATTATTATTTACCTACGTGATACAATAAGGAGAGATTTTGAATAATCTTGTATATGGCACTACTTAGTACAAATCTTCTCTCAAAGAGAATTTTTCCAGAATGATTCTATAATCCTAGATTGATTTTCTTTACAGTAGTTAGTTAAGATGACAATAATAATGGTGATGAGAAGGAAGGAGACAAGGAAAGAAGCATTATTTATAGTCTCGAACAGTTACAAAAGGCTTTAAAAGGAATTTGAGCTTCAATAAGTGATCTGAACTCAAATTCTATGAATTTTTTATGAGCACACACCTTAACTCATATGCAATGGCCTAAATATATTAGAGTAAAACAGATTATTCTGTTTATCATTCCAATATGTTACAATTTATAGGTTGCTGTAACAGCAGTTACTATTTTAAGACCTGAACACAAATTATAATAACCAACAAATAAACTCATTCAACGTGGTTTAAAAACATATAATGGGGGATTCCAGGATGGCTCAGCAGGTAGAGCACTCATCTTGTCACCCAGGGTTTAAGGATCAAGTCCCCACCCAGGCCTGTGTGGACCCATATGCTAAACTGGAATGTGTCCCCAGGTTGTTTCTCACTGGAATGTGCCTCCCATGCAGGAGGCCCCCCGGCCCGTTCTTGCCCTGCACAGCCCCGTGCCCACCCGTGGAATGAAAATTATGTAGAAAACTAATGACGTGCAATTATGGAGACTGCTCTGGGCCTTTCCTCTTCTCTCAGTCTGTCTCTCTCTCTCTCTCTCTCTCTCTCTCTGTCAAAAACTATAAAAATAAATCTTAAAAAAATAAAAAAGATATACTGGTTTCACCATAGATTAGCAGAATTGGAATAAATGAAGAAAATGGATACAGGACATTAAATATTAAGTATGGTGTAAGTTAAAGCATAAGAGTAGAATTGCGAAAGTATGCTTATGAAAGCACTAGGTAAAATAGTTGAAAAGTTAGGTTGAAGAGAGTTTGAATGTCAAGCCAAAAAATCTTGTAGACAAGTCTTTCCTAAAATGTGTGACTCAAATTACTAATTCTTAATTATAATGATAAACTTTAAATTTTTTAATTTTTTAATTTTCAAAAAAAGTATTTAGAAAACACTGTTTTGAACTAAATTCAGTATACAGGTATTTCTTTATCGTAAGAACTTCCTGATTTCTTAATAGGCTAATGAACACTTCTTATCTCCTAGGGGCAAATACAAGTTAGGCCATAGACTGGGAAATACTGCTATTGAAAATGTGGACCCAGTGAAGCATCTAGACCTGGTGAATGGATATGCATTTTAGAAGATTAGTCAAGATACGTAATATATGTGTTAATATATGAGGGCTGTCCAGAAAGTATCCAACCATGTACTATGAAAAATAGTAACATTTATAACTGGAGTTTTTCTGGACAGCCCACACATAAAAAGAATAAAAATTTAATATTTTCTTCTATAGCAAATATAATGTGTAGTTATGCCTTTATATGTATAACTTTCTATTCATATTCATCTTCTTTGCTATCCAACAAATTCATTAGAACAGAGACCAGAGCTCTTACTGGTATTTCCCACTCATGTAACCCAGTAAGTACCTACCTACTGGGTACACATAGCAGATATTAAATAAATATTTGTTGACCAAGTGATTGTAAAGAAAACGTATCTGAGAATAGGTTATTTCCATGCAGTTGCATTTTGGTAGTGCTACTAGGATATGGTCTGAACCAGATTGAGTGAATGATAAGTAAAGTAAGGGAAGATGTAAATGTTTCATATAGAAGGAAAGAAAAGAGCAGTAAAAGATGACTCCGAAGTACAGAATTAAGAAAATGAGAACACAACTAATCAAAAGGAGAAATCAAGAAGGAAGACAGTGTCTAGAACAGAGTAGGAGATTATTAAATATTTTCAAGTTTTGCTTTAGATTAGCTGAGTTTTATTTAAAAATAGGTAGTTCATTAAACAGAAACTAAATCAGGGATGATGGTTTACTTTAGGGATCATTCATAGAAAGAAAGAGACTCTTGAAATCAATAGGTGAAAATTCTTGGGAAGAATGTTAATAAAGAGAATAGAAGCTTTCATTGCTTCATTGCTCTTAAAAGAAGTAACTTGTCTAAAAGCATAACTTAGTAATACTTAATAAGCTTTTCTTTTAGTGCCAGGCACCATTCTTTCCTTCTTAATTTCTTGTTTTGGTTGCTAATGTGATAATATCTTCATTTAAGACTTTAAGAGTTTTGTCCTAATAATAGTTCATTGATCTTTATCAAGACAAACTGGTGTCCACATATTGATAGCAAATCAAATCGTGTATAGCAATTGTAGGCTTTCAAATATAATTATAAGATGAAAACAAACCCAGGAAATCTGAGTATTTTGGAAATGTGATAATTTCAACAGTCATAAAATGAACAAACCTCAGACGCTCCACTTGGAGTGCTAGAATTGACATGCATGGTGTCCTGATAAGGGGGTTTTAGAGACATACCTGAGGTTAGGTATTGGTTTTAAAGGTGTTTCTTGAAGTAGGATGTGGAGAGAGCTTGGCAGTTTTCCATATCCCTGTGGCACATTTAGTGAAGCAAATGGTTTCTCAGTGAATAAATTAGGACCATTTGTCATTTGAAAAATATAAGACTGTGCCAACTAGCGAGGGCAGCCAGACTATTTGTCATAAAAAAAAATATATCTTGGAAAGATTGGATTTTCTTTATCCCCTTATCTTTCAAGGTATAAAATATTATGCAAGGAAAGCATAGACTGGAGTCCAAAATCCTAAGGAATGCAGAGGTACTAAAAGCTAGGTATTTTGATACATATAATCTTACAGGTTGAGTCAACTATTGCAGGCAAATTCTCAACTGGTTAAAACTGGTTTGGGTTTAAATTATCATTAGAGAGTGATTTGTAGAATGTAGCGGATGACTTTTTGTTTTACTTCTCTTAGGCTAAGCCATGTTAGCAAGCCCTGCTGTTTAAATGCATTGGATTCTGGGAGTGTTGAAAGGAAGGCTGTTGACTGCACACTGCGGTTACAGAAAAAAAAATCCCCTTTCACTGTTCAATTTATATTTTAAAAATATATATAATTCAAGAAAGAAGGGAATCCATGCCATGTTGTAAGAATCCAGAAAAGGATGCTCTTATCTTTGATTTCAAGGAATTTATTGGAAAGGCCTTAACAAAAACAGATGAATACTGTTTTCCTTTTGCTTTGTTAAATCCCTTTGGAAAACTGAAAATTCAAGAATTTGTTTCTTGGATGTGTGCTAAATAAATCAGATTGCATCTGAGTCAAACTCCAACCACTTGGTTATGAAACTATGTGAGTCTGAGCTATACTGGGCAATGGTCATGTTTCAGAAAAAAAAATTGCTTCTGTATATCACATATATAATTTTTTATGCATTACTCAATTCCTAGAAGTCTTTCTCAATTTTACTTTATTTCATTTTCATATTTTTGACATTCAAAAAATTTCTTAAAACTGATCACTAGGTAAGAGGACAATGTTAGTTCCCTCACTGCTACCCCTTTATTTTGCTTTGCAACTATGAAATATTTTATGTCAGTCACTGGCGTGTGTGTGTAAGTGTATGAGTGAGTGAGTGAACAGGTAGTAAATAAATATTTTTGTAAATTCTCATATGGTAATCTCTATGCATCACTGTCAATGTAATATAAGACATTCAAATAAAAAAAATAATTGGCTTTGGGGTAAGGAAATATGAGATTCAATCTCAGGTGTATTAATTATTCTGTGTGTGACCTTATGCATATCACAGACTCACTAAAACTTAATTAGTTTATTATTAAAGTATGGAAAATAATATATGAATGCCTATTTCTTATTAAAAAAAGCATTGTGATACATTGTAAATTGTTCTAAAATTTTGCACAGACTGTACAAATAAAACTCATAATTATAATTAACTCCCATAATTATTCGCTATTATAGATGATATTTTTTAAGTACCTACTCTAAATAAGATACTAGACAAGTTATCAGAAATACACATTGTTGAACAGGGTAGGCATAATTCCTGTCCTCACAGAGGTTTCAATCTAGTAACCAAGATTTAATACTGAATTAAGTAATTAAAGTGTAATCAAAGGGAATAACAGCCTGTATTTGAAACATATGCTTAAGAATAATAATATGCATTGATGAATAGGAAGAGGCTATTTTCTTAATCTAATTTTTTTTAAGTAAGGGAAATGTGCCCTGTGCAGAGGCAGCCCTGTTTCTGAAGGCCCTGGTATAAGAAGGATCATGTAGCCTTAGAAATACAACACAAAAAGCAATGAGAAGAGTGATAATAGGCAAGGCTATGCATGAGTGTGGAAAGAAGGCAGCAGTCAGACCACAGAACTGTAAGCATTCTTGGTAGGCCACAGTAAAAATATTAGACTTTGCCTAGAGATCAGAGAGGAGTCATCGACATATTTGTACCATGAGTGTGACACCATAATATTTGTGTTCAAAAAAGTCACTCTTGTGCACTGTGGAGGGAAATCCATATAAAGAGACGCATATAAATTCAAGCAGTAATAGTTTGAGCTAGTTTTCTGAACAGCTAAAATGAAGGAAAATAGTCTTGGTTCAGGAAATGTTTGGGTCATGACTTGGTGATAGATGTGGGATGTGAGGGAACTAGAGGAGTCAAGAGCAGTGCTAAAGTTTCTATATTGAAAACGCTGGTGAATGGTATTCTCAGTCATTGAGACTCAGAATGTGGCGGCTGGGTGTGGGATGTTGGGCAGAGCAGTAGTCTCTAACACTGTGAATGCCTCCAGCTTGAAAGTATAATTTTAAGTGCTTTGGGTGTATTCTGTAATTTTACAGATGACTAAACTGATAGAGACAAAATAATGTGCCCAGAGTCACACAGTCAGGGAGGTAGCTACAGAGTCTTTACATCATGATGTGCTCCATACCTTTTAAGAGCATCATTTCAATTTTGAACATGTTACAATTAAAATGCCCATAAAACTTCAAGTGGAAACAATAAGGGAACTAAGTCTGAGTAGAAATATAAAAAATAATACTTTACAGCCATCCACTCATCAAAGTTAATTGAAGTGAGAGTTGGGAAAGATGAATGAGACTGTAAAGGGAGAAAGTATATAATTAGGACAACATCCCTGGGGGTGGGGAGGAGGGACTTTAATACTATAAATCTCAATAGTTAGTGGAGAAGATAGCATTTTCTCAAAATTTTGAAATGAAAGAACCAAAGTGCAAGGATAAATCTCAGAAGAGTATGATATAAGAAGAGCCAAAGAAAGGAAGTATTCCTAAAAGAAGGATGTAGTTCTCTGCTCCAGTGCTTGAAATAGGTCAAGTATTATAACAAAGGGTTAAAAGTGTGAAAGCAATTAAAGGAAACATTTCTTTTACACAATGAAGTTAATCTCCCACCTCCCTTGTTTATCTATCCTTACACCCATTAAACAAAAAGGAATTTTAAAATGCATATACTCACAGGGACAACGAAAATAGAACATCAGGATGTAAGACATTTCAACAAATTTCGAGAAAACAGGGAACAAAGATGCAGTTTATATTCATCACATACACAGTACATTGTTAGCTACATTATAGAATACCCACAAAGGGATACCAAGATTTATTTACTCTATAGACCTTTTAGAGTCTTGGAGACAACAGGTACCAGTCAAAGAATTGAAGAGACTTAGTACTGAAAATAGGTAAATGGACTGAAATTCTTTATATACAAAAAGAGATAGCTATGCCCCAGGCAGAAGGTGAGAATATTCTTTGGCTTGCTGCCAGATCATCCTGCAATGAAACATATTATGCATACAAAGCTTCCAATTCGCTTTTTAGAATTTCATTCTTCAAAATTGAAAGAGAGCCAAGAATTACCAGATATTTTTCTAAACCCATCATGAAAGATAAACAAATACAAATAAACAAATACAAACTAGAATTCACAAATAATGAAGAAAATCAGGGGTAAAAATATTTAAAGTCTAGGGGATGCTCAGTCAGTTGAGTGCTTGCCTTGTATCCACAAGGTCTGGGGATTGAATACCAGCCCTGGCCTATGCAAACCCATATGCTGAACTGCAGCACACTGGTAACCACCAGGATTGCTTGACAGGAAGGTTCTCACCTTCCATGTAAGAGGCCCCTGGTTCATTTTCCACCCCACGCAACCCCACATACACCTGTGTGGAATGAAACCATGTCACAACTAATGATGTACAACTATGGAGACTGTTCTGGGCCCTTCTCCCTTCTCTCCCTCTCTTTCCGTCTCCCTGTCTCTCACCTCTCAAACAATAAAATAAACCTTAAAAAAAAAAAAAGGACAACAAGATTTAAAGTCTTTAGTTATTATCTTCTAAAAAAACATAAAAATTGTATAGCCCCCATAAATATAAACAAGATGCTATGAAAAAGGAGCATGTATTCAGAAAGCAACAAATAACTTTTGGTGAGTAAAAATATGCTATAAGATAAAGAAAATACAATAGATGGATTTAGAATAAAAAGTTGAGAATATACGTAATTTTTACTGACCAATGTAACCCCAATAAATTTAACCCTTCTCCCCCCCAAAAAAGACACTGACATGGAAATTACAAAAGAAAAAATAATTGAGTTACCAGTTAAATCTAGGGTATGGTCCCTACATCCAACTAATCAGGATTACAAAAAAAGAAAAAGAAAAAAAAAGGAGTAAATTGTCAATTAAATAATCACAGAAAATTTAACAGATTTGAAGGATAAGTGCTTCCAGTATGAAAGGCTCCATTAAGCATCAGTAAAATGGATTGAAAAATAAATAAATCAATCAAAGCACATCGTCATGAAATTTCAAAAACTAAAAATGAGATAAAAATTCTAAAATGTTCTAGTGGAGAAGAAGGTGGATATAAAACAGGATTTTGAATAGTAATGGAACTAAATTACTAGACAACAGCTTTAAAAGCTAGAAAATCGTAAACTAAAAATGCCTTCAAATTTAGGAAGGAAAGTATTTCTGTCTTGGAATGAACATATATAATCTCCAGTTAAATTTTCAGTTTTTTGAGGGTATAATAAAACTATGTTCAGACATGCAAAGTTTTTTTTTAAATATACCTACCATAGAAGGTTTCTGAATAAGTTATTGGATGTTATATTCCACCATTGGATGTTTTATTCCAATAAATCTAGAAAGAAAGAAAAACATGGGATCCAGGGAATAGGAGATATGACACAAAAAAGAAAAGCAAAATTCTCAGAATAATAGTGAAGAGAAATTTCAGGATAACAGCTATATATCAAGCCTAGAAAAGCAACCACTCCAGACAGGAGCAGGTGTCCCTACACCAAGAGGAGATAGTCAAGGAATTGAATTAATGAAAGATACATAGAAAAACTTTGCAAAAAAAACATGAAGCAATTTTTAAAGAAACAAAAAGATGAGCAAGAAATAAAATGTGATTGAATTGCTGTGGTACATATTCATCATAAAATAAATCTTATTTAAAACAAAATTGATATATGGGGTGGTTAGAAATACGGAATTTATTTGAAGAAGGGTAAACTACCACATAACATACTAATGACCTCTAACTGACAACTCAACAGTAGCACTATAATCAAGTTATTTAGAAATTTAAGGTAGAAAAAAAGTTTTAAAACTTTAAAGACTTATTTTATTGATTTTTGACAGAGAGAAACAGAGAGAGAGAGAGAGAGAAGGGGGAGGGCCCAGAGCAGTCTCCATAGTTCACCGCATCAGTTTTCCATATAGTTTCACTCCACAGGTGGGCACCGGGCTGCGCAGGGCAGGAACTGGGCCGGGAGCCTCCTGCATAGGCTCCAGCAAGAACTGAACTGGGGGCACACCCCAGTTCAGCATGTGGGTCCTCATGGGCCAGGGCCGGGATTCGATTCTCGGTCCCCGGGGCTTCAAAGTGAGCGCTTAACCCGCTGAGCCATCCCAGTTTTCCCTTAAACTTTAGAAGTTATAATCAGGGATCTTAAGTCAAGAATGGAAGAAATTATAATTGAGAGTCCTTGCATTAAATACCATCATCATCGGTGGGTGGAGAGTATGTTCAAGAGATCGGAAATGAATGTTATGAAGAAGAGTAGTGAGATGCTACTGCCAGATAATGAGACCATCTACAGAACAGGGATCTTGGAAGATGAGAGATGAAGAATAAGTTTTAGAGAGCAAGAAAGGTAACAATTCCACTTTCAACCCTGAAGTTTTTAAGGTTTCTGAAAATCAGCACGGTCCACTTGCAAAAACTGTAAGAGAACCAGGTTTCAGTGAGACTATAGTGGGGAGAGAGCATTCAGTGAAGAGGAAGAGGCTCAATTAATTGTTCATCATAATCTCAGAGTTCAGAAGGAGTATAGGAAGTTGGGCCAGGGGAAAAGCTCAGCCCATTGTGGGGATGAGAAATGGAACAGAAAAGATGTCCAAAAGAGCTTAAATTTTGGGTCAGTGAAAAGCAAAGCAGTTCTAAGTGAATTAAATTTCAAAGTCTTGGTAGACAGTGAACACTCTGGCCAAATGGTTCATGAGCAAATATGGATATTCTCTTTTTTCTCTTGATTCAAATAAAACATTTGTGGTGGTAGCAACAGAAGGGTAATAAAACAATAGCCATATGATTCAGCACAAAAGGATAAATACAAGGCACTACTCAACAAAGAGCATGAACAGTTGATTCCACACTCATTTATTGTTCATCAAGGTAGAGAGGGCACATGCCTTTAGTCAGCTCTATGGTGTCACAGCTGGGTGGTCCAAGTGGCTACGTGTGACTCAAATTATCATAAAACCTGAGAATTTCTCCAGAAATCCTCCTCCTTTTCCCCACAGCCTCTCCTTTAACCTCTCATTTAACCCATTACCAACACTTTGGGTTCTGCTTCTTAAGTATCTTTCTATCATTTCTCCCCATCCTCACTGCTGCTATTACAATCTAAGCCATCATCATTTACTTTACAACTCCAATAGCCTCAAACAAACATTTACTAGGTGCCTGATATATGTCAGATATTTACTAAGTGCATCTACAGGTTGCTTAACATGTGCTAGATGCCACATAGAGACATGAAAGTCACCAACCTACAATCAGGGATTTCAAGCAAGGTCAAGTAAAATACCAGTTACAAAACCTTGTGATTCAGGCTCCCAGAAATGAGGAATGTGGGTGTTCTAGAGAGAGAAAGTAATGGAGAAGAAAGATCATAATTTTTAATGTGTTTAGTCAACCTTCTACAGATTACCATGTGCAAATAACCATCTGTCAGACAGAGAGAATTCCCCCTCTAACTGTTCAGTTTATATGCTGTGACTAGTAACAAAATAGTAAAATTGACACAAGACTAGATTAATAGGAGAAAAACTATTAATAATTTAATATATGCACTTAAGAGAGAATCCTAAGAAGATGCTCAGATCATAAAATGAGGCTCAAAGAAATAATCAAACCAGACCCCTTTTTGCATTTTTTAGACAAAAGAAAAATAAATTTGTGAGAAATTGACAGTACAAAGAAAGTTAATGCTCATTAGAAAGGAATCTAAGCAAGGCTTCGGTATTCATTAGTGAGGAATCAAAACACAGTTTGGGCTTGGGTAATACATTAGGAAAGGCCTTACAAACCTTGTTTATATACACTTTGTACTCTGGATTCTTTTAAATCTTGTGATAAGGTTGTCTTAGCCCTCAGAAGCAGGGAGGGCTCTTATCACATGGGAGATTTATCTCCTGTTTTTAGGCGGACAGAGAGGTCAGGGCTTTC
The DNA here is from genome assembly GCA_004027555.1 of Craseonycteris thonglongyai. Taxonomy (NCBI): domain Eukaryota; kingdom Metazoa; phylum Chordata; class Mammalia; order Chiroptera; family Craseonycteridae; genus Craseonycteris; species Craseonycteris thonglongyai. Next base: position 18,342 of record PVKE010017170.1, read on the forward strand.
TTCTTACATGGGAAGTTAATTAAATAAGTTTAATTCAAAATAATCAATATGCCATTGTGGGATATCTTGAGGTGGTCTGCCCTGCACCTCAAGAGAACTCACTTAGTGTATAGGGAAGTACCGTAGTACACATAATTAAGAAGCACCATGAGGGGAAGCTGGTATGGCTCAGTGGGTTAAGTGCTCACTTTGCAGAGCCAGGGACCCAGGATTGAATTCTGGCCCCAGCTCGTGCGGACCCATGTTCTGAACTGGGGAGTGCCCCCAGTTCAGTTCTCTCTCTGTCTCTCTCTCTGTCTCTCTCTCTCTCTCTCTCTGTCAAAAATAAACAAACAAAAAAAACTCTAAAAAGAAGCACCATGATTAGTGCTCTGAGAACTTAGAGGAAGACACTAGTCATTATTCTCTGGGAGACCCTCATAGAGATAATGACCTTTTAGTTAGAATTAGAAGTTTTTCAAGAGCTTCATCAGTAGCTGATGTTGTTTGTGAAGGAATAGTCCCCAAAATTTTCATTTATTGTCATGCATTCATTCACTCATTCTACATTTATTCATTAATCACCTACTGTCTGTCAAGTCAAGACAAATTTTAAAAAATGCATAAATCATAGTTCTACCTTTAAGATACTTAAGTCGAGAAGAAGAATGACATGAAAAACTATAGATTTAATAAAGGTATATGGATGCCATGACACAGATCTGTACAAAATTTCATGACATTTAGTCAGTTTAACCTAGAGAGAGTCTTGTCAAGGAGGTCACGGGTTTCTACCATGAGGACAAGTTATTTTCTCCCATTAAAATAATAGAATTCATAAAGATAGGCCCTCGTTCTTAAGCGCATAAACAATCTAACTCTAATCTGTAGCTCCAATAGAATATAAGCTTCATGGAGACAGAGAATTTGTTCAATTCATCACTCTATCCCAGTACCTAGATCAGTGCCTTGAGCAGAGTGGTTATTCAGTGAGCATATGCTGACCAATGGAATGAATTTGTGGGTCGAAAGAAGAAATAAATGCTAGGAATGAAACCAATATTTTTGGGGATATGGGAGAAAAGTATTTTTTCATCAAAATCTGGAGGTTTCTTTTCTATACTGTAATTTGTGTAAAATTAAAAACATATTATACATCCATGTTTCAAGTGAAAGTATAAGCACAGCAATAGCGTTGCAATGAGTCAGGATTGCATTGTGGCCCAATTCTGCCATTTCAAAACTGTGTGATGATGGGAAGTCTCTTAACCTATCTAAATCCATTTCTTTATTTGTTAAATGGTAATAAAACCTATTTCACATATCTTTTAGGACTGCTTAAGGATTAAATGATATAATGCATGTGTATATCCAATATAAACTTTAAAGTATTATGGAGTTATAAAATATATACTTACATTAACTTTCTAAGTTTTAAATATGACAAAAATGCCCTCCAAAGCAATTGATTGAGCAGTATTCTTTTTTCTGTTTTTCTCTAGTGCATTGCCTGGAGATGACCACCAAACGAAAAATAATCGGCCGTCTAGTGCCATGCCGATGTTTCCGAGGTGAAGAAGAAATCATCTCAGTTTTAGATTACTCCCACTGCAGCCTTCAGCAGGTGCCAAAAGAGGTCTTTAACTTTGAACGAACACTAGAGGAGCTTTATCTAGATGCCAACCAAATTGAAGAGCTACCCAAGGTAAATTTTGACAACCTAAAATATACCCTGTAAATGAGTATTTCATAATTTCCAAAGACTTGGCATAATGATAATGCTAACTATAACTCTTTGTCTGGATAATTTACAATTCATTCAAATTCATATAACTTTCCTAATATTCTCATTACCTTTTAATACCACTCCCTTTGTAACTTCATGTAATATGTTAATCACTTAACCCTGTGAAAATCATCATTTTGTGGGTTATGCCTTGTTATTTTAATTTAAGAGGGCCTCCAAGAAAATACAGATTGGTAGATTTAGATCAATATCTTATATATATAAAAGAAAGACATTACACTATTTCAAAACATATTGTTTTAAATTACTATTATTTTAAAACAAATTATAAGTTTAAGTCTAAGAAATACTTTTACACACACAATTAACACTATTATGAAAAACACACTGTTGTTTCTTGAACTAAAAATGTTTTATTGTTACGAACTGTACTGAATTTATATGGTGTACAACTAATAAATATAGTTTAGCAAAAATTTTTAACTTACATCAAACTTTGCACACACATACACGCATGCACACACACACAAAGAACCATTATAACCTTATGCTATGCAAAAAAATATATATATATATATGTCTCCTGTGATCTTATTCTCCACTTCAGAAAAGACTGGGCAAGAGATTAGCTAAAACAGACCAAGGCCACACAGCAGAGCGGTTCAAACTCTAAACCACTGGATTCTAATGATCACCTAAATAAATGACTCAGATTGAGTAACTGGAATAATATTACATGTGAAAGATTTGCTCAGTGGCTCTGAGGGGAAAACAATGTCATGCAATACATCTTAATTGCTTATGCTAAATAAAGTGCATATTAAATACCCAGGAACTTTAAAAAGAATCTTCCATAATAAAACTAACTTCATTATCAAAATATAAGTATAGTGTGCTGATCAAAACAAATTATGAATAATTGTTTTCTTTTTTTTAATATTATTATATTTTATTGTTAAATTTAATGGGGTGACATTGGTTGGTAACTGTTTTCTTTTAAGGTTATTAATTATGGTGTGCATAACACCTCATAGGCAAGAACTATTTAATGTCTACTCCAACACCAATATACTTCATTTTTGACAACTTAAATATACAGTGTCATCTTAGATCTTTGATCAACAGAGCTGAGTCAGAGATAAAAAAAATTGACCATGTGAATTATCATCTGGATTGTACATTAGACTATGAACTACTTGAGGGCAGAGATGATATCTTATTCACCTTTGCCTCCCTGTACACATGCATTCGTGGTACCATTCATATAATGCTTACTCAATTTAGTTGTCACTGCCAAGTGAAATAATGCAGAAAACTTCATGCAGTATGGGACTTGATTAGCAAATTATATGAGTAAACAATTCATAAATGTGGCATTTAGCTCTAATTTAGAAAAATAAGCACAAGTATTTTAGTAGGGAAGGCCAATCTTGGATTTCCAGTTAAAATAAAGGACATCCAGTGAGATTTGAATTTTAAACTAAAAAAGAAAGACGTTTTCAGTATAATTATGCCCCAAACATTGCATTACGGTAGATATGCTTCTTTTAATTTTTTTTATTATTTCTCTAAAATTTAAATTTAACTGGGCATCTCATATTTTTTAATTGTTAAATTTATTGGGGTGACATTGCTTGGTAACAATTACATTGTTTCCAGGTGTATGACTCTACATTACATTGTCTATGCATTGTAGTATGTGCTCACCACCCAGAATCAACTGCATCCTATATTTTTCTTTCCCAAATCTGGAAGACCTAGGCCCATTTAGTCATTTAAAATCTTTTTGTAGGTGTACATAGCAGATTAGATTCTGTAAGGCAAATAGTAAAAACATAATTAATTAATCAAATAATATTAGATTTAATATCTATTATGTAGTATTTTAGGTTTTAGTGTGTTATCAGAGGAATAAATATTGATCCTTGCTCTCAATGATCTGACAACCCAATGCAGAGAAAATGGAAGTGTTAGAGATAAAAGTACAATAAGGTACGTATAATTAGAAACCAAAAGCCAAATACTGCGCAGAGCTCATGTATAGAGAAGAGTTCATTCTTTGAGGGGTGTGGAGAGTGCCTGACCAAAACGCACAAATGTAAAAATTAAGATGGTGCATATAAAGACAATAGAGTTGTGAAGAGTCTGGAACTGAAGATGCAAGTAGTAGACAAGTTCTGACTACATGTAGGCGAGCAATGTCCAACTTTTTGGCTTCCTTGGGCCACATTGGAAGAAGAATTATCTTGGACCACACATAAAATACACTAACAATAGCTGTTGAGCTTTATAAAATAAAATAAAATAAAAGGTCACAAAATAATCTAAGAATGTTTTAAGAATGTATGTGGGGCCACAAAGTCTTCCTGGACTGAAGGTTGGAGATGCCTGATATAGTCAGTGTAGGGTGAGAGGATTATAAAAGATTTTGAGAGTCACACAGTCTTGTTTGACTTAATGCATTAGGCAGATAATGCCATTAGTGAGTTTTATACATCAAATCAGTCACTAGGAGCTTAAATAGGCTTACACTAATAGTAAATTTAAATAACACAGATGAATCAAAGACCTTCCCAGTATATTAGATGTATACTTCCCCATGAATTATAATTAAGAAGTTATCTTTTATTATTGGTATGCTTTATGTATGCGTATTTCAAATATCTTTCACATAATCCCTCAAAGTTTCTGAGTCCCCAAATTCAATTATTTTTGCTTTCATAAAACAACCCTGTAAATTAGGATCTTCTGAAGTGCCTGATGTTGAGCTATGAGCTAAATTATCTGACATTGAGATACAGCATAATAGTACATTGAAATATTTTTGCATTTTTAGAAAAATAGGCAATTAAGAAACAAACGAATGATGTATCAGTTGTCTTCCCTGTATGTGTTTCAAGTTATAGAAAAACCAATACAAACTAACATAAACAAGAGATAGTGTTGATTGGCTCACATAAATGGAACGTCCATCTCAGGACAGGCTCCAGAGTTAGTATGTTTTTATTCACCTCATGTGGAATCAACCTAATTCTGAGGCCAGCTAACTTCTCTCATCATGGAAGAATGGCTGCAACAGATCTAGAGTTCATTTCTACAGCATCCAAAAAGAGAAATATCTGGTTCCTCAAACTCTTTTGTTCTGAGAAGAATAAGAAAATGTCTTCTTCAGAATTCCTCAATTAACTTTTTCTTAGGTCTCACTGGCCTTAATTATGTCACATGTTTATTGCTGATCCAATCACTTTGCTATGGAATCCACTATGGCTAGAAAGTGAGATAATTTTGATTGGGTTACATAGTGATGGGCCACCTCTTGGAGCTGTGATTGTTCACAGATGCACAAGGGGGAGGGGTGAAAAGACTGTTGGGGAGATTGCCACAATGTACACTAGAAACAAAAGGTTGTAAAATTATTTCATGAGGATAATTTGTTCTTAAGCAAAGTCAATGCATAAAGTTTTTTAAACTTGTAGGTAAAGAATTAAGCCCTTCAGGGATTTAAATATGTTAAGTTAGATTAAAATACATTATTTTGTCTACCATCTTATTTTATTGTTTTCTTTGTGTTCCTTTGGCATTGTTATCTTGTGGTTTCAGATGTGTTCAATAACAAGATATCTGTTTGTATTCTTGATCTTACATTATGGCAAGACTTACCTTTTAT